>JAYMSP010000053.1:0-100773 GCA_036897095.1 Plantago elongata
GGAGGTGAGGGAGAGAGAGGCGGGAGAAGGAGGTGGTGGCGGATGGGGAGAAATGGAGAAGAAAGCGATGCTCTCCAATCTCCATTTCCAATGGAAATGGAGAGGTGAAGAAAAAGAAGATGAAGGAATTTGAGATCAGATGTAAAGTAAAAATATGTTGTAAATTAAAAGGTTTTTAATCGTAACCGTAACAAAAAACCGAACCTATTGTTGTTATAACCGATCGGTTGCTAAACGGTTACGGTTACAGTTAATAACCGTTTAGGAAAAATAAATGGTTATTAATTGGTTATGGTTATGGTTATGGTTTTTAACCAACCATTTCCACCCCTGGTTGCACCAATACCTAACTAAAGAGCGACTGCGGTACCAATAAAATAAGTAGTCGTTACTGGACGACGAAATGAATTTTGAAATTTATTAACATTTTCTAATACTAAGTTTGTTTTTAGATCAATTGTTCAAAAACCGTCTATTTTAAAGACTTACGATAAATAAACATTCGGTAGAATGAAAGTGAATTGAGAATAACTGTTATTCGGTGTTGGTAAATTGATGATGCAGTAGTAGAAAATGAAAATGAAAGTTAATCGGTAACTAACTTTCAACATTGGAAAATGGTTCCCACTGACTACAGATCGTGCAAATCAGTATGTCTCATCCGCATCCCAAATGGGCCGGATCCAAATCCATTTACATGATCTACAGATGTGAGAAAACCCCTCAATTGGGCCAAAAGACACACATACAGAAAAGGAGGCAGGGGTAGAACAGTAATTCGACGTAAGAAGACAGAAAGGCAGAAACCCAAATCCCTAATACAAAAACTGTGTATCAGCTTTTTCCTTCCTTCTCTCTCTTTTAACACACACAGAGACAGTGTCTTCCTAATCTTGTTCCTGAACACTCCGAGGCTAGATCCGAGGAGTTTCAGAACCACGCTCACACCAAAACCTAATCTATTCAATCACTCTCGATCTCCTCTCATCAACTGCTCAAGGTAAACAACCAAACTCCATATCCTACATGCCTTTTTTCCTTTACAGTTCGATTTTTCTGATTCTATTTGATTCTGTTTTTGTTTTCAATTCTACCGTTTGATTCTGATTCTGTGTTTAGATCCTTTTATTAGATTGTTTTGACCTGTATACGTGTTTATGGAGTGGAAATTGGATTTTTTTTTGGTGGCGTGTGTTGTCTATTTAGTTTGCCCTTTTTTTCCGTGTCCTTGTTTTGTTGGTCAGGGAGGTTAGTTTTGTTGCTTACTTGGCATGTAGGTTACTTCACCTGTGATTTTTGTTTGCTTTTTGTTGATTTAATACTGCTAGAGTGTATCTTTACTTGTTTATATGCTCTATTTTGAAGAGTTGATGGTCGAATTACTAGAATTCAGCTCAATTCAACTTTTTAGTTTCAGCTGATGTCTTTTAAATCAATTGCTCGATGGCTGCATGTTTTATATTGAAGAATACATATGCTGAATTGTCTATTCCGAAAATTTTGCGTGTTATTAATGTCTTCTTACTTTAGTTGTCCTATTCAAAGTGATTTTTTTTTTTTGTATTTGTTTATATGTTCTATAGCATGATTGAACTTCTTATGTTGTCCATTACAAAATGAAGAGCTTATATTTTGTATTTATTTATGTTCTATAGCATGGCTGGAATGGCACCTGAAGGTTCTCAATTCGATGGACGTCAGTATGACGCCAAGATGACTGAACTGTAAGCTGACTTGTTCTCCTGTGGAACATCTGTATTGTTGAAGAAGATTAGCATGACTGTGACTGTGCATTTGATTAAATGTTTAATTTTTTGACACAGACTTGAAACTGGCGGCACTGATGAATTTTTCACAAGTTACGATGAGGTGTATGATAGCTTTGATGCTATGGGCTTGCAGGAAAACCTTCTCAGGGGAATTTATGCTTATGGTATGTGGTTGAGTGTCTCATGCTTAGTGTCCTATGAATTTGTACTCCATATCTAATAGAAAGATGCATTATTGACTACTATTCAGAAATCTGTTAATCCAGACTTCAGTTGTACCAAAAATATTCATGTCAAAAAATGTGCTTATGAGCTTGCAGAAACAAAAGCACGTGTTCTTGTGTTTCAAACTGATTCCTTTTTCTGTATGTTGATATGCGAATTCAGTGTCTTGCTTTAACTAAGTTCTTTTGTACTGAATTATTTCTAAATCTTTCCTTACAAAAGGTTTTGAGAAGCCCTCCGCAATTCAGCAAAGAGGTATTGTACCATTCTGCAAGGGACTTGATGTGATCCAGCAGGCTCAGTCTGGTACTGGTAAAACTGCAACCTTCTGCTCCGGGATCTTACAGCAGCTGGACTACACTGTGGTTGAATGCCAGGCTTTGGTTTTGGCACCCACCCGTGAGCTTGCACAACAGATTGAGAAAGTTATGCGAGCTCTAGGTGATTATCTTGGTGTTAAGGTCCATGCTTGTGTTGGAGGTACCAGTGTTCGGGAAGACCAGCGGATACTGTCCGCCGGTGTGCATGTGGTGGTTGGTACTCCTGGACGTGTCTTTGACATGCTAAGGAGGCAGTCCCTGCGTCCTGATTACATTAAGATGTTTGTGTTGGATGAAGCTGATGAAATGCTCTCCCGTGGATTTAAGGATCAGGTCTACTTTCCTTAATTACTGCTATGTTTTCTCATTTCAAATCTAATTACCTTTTGATATTGAAATGAGGACATGTTAGTTTTGGTAATATACTTCTGCTCCTGTTATATTCAGTTTTCTGTGATAATAACATCTGGCAACTGAAGCTCTGATGTAGCATTTTGTATTGCTTAATGGTATGCTTGAAGTGTTCTGCTATGTATGTAGTTATGCTCCTGTAATAGTTGTTTGTCTGTGTTAATATACCTGCTGCCCCCTCCTGTTCATGCGTTGCATTTTGTATCTTGGCTTAATGTTCTAGCTTAACTTCTATAAAGCCCCCTGCTACGTTGTCGGGAACATGTGATCCTCTAACATTGATGTGTTTTTTTTCTTTCTTCAGATTTATGACATATTTCAGTTGCTCCCACCAAAGATTCAAGTAGGTGTATTCTCTGCTACCATGCCCCCTGAGGCACTTGAAATCACAAGAAAGTTCATGAACAAACCTGTGCGTATTCTTGTCAAGCGTGATGAGCTTACCCTTGAAGGTATCAAGCAGTTTTATGTCAATGTTGAAAAGGAGGAATGGAAGCTTGAAACCCTTTGTGATCTTTATGAGACATTGGCTATAACCCAGAGTGTGATCTTCGTTAACACCAGGCGCAAGGTCGACTGGCTAACCGACAAAATGCGGAGCCGTGACCATACTGTGTCAGCCACCCATGGTGACATGGATCAAAACACTAGGGATATCATCATGCGAGAATTCAGATCTGGCTCATCAAGAGTTCTGATCACCACTGACCTCCTGGCCCGTGGTATTGATGTTCAGCAAGTGTCACTTGTTATAAATTATGATCTGCCAACACAACCTGAGAACTACCTCCACCGTATTGGACGTAGTGGTCGGTTTGGGAGGAAGGGTGTTGCTATAAACTTTGTTACCAAAGAAGATGATCGTATGCTGATGGACATTCAAAAGTTCTATAATGTGCAAATTGAAGAGCTGCCAGCCAATGTTGCTGATCTCCTCTAAATATGCTCTTGAAGATTCCTATGAGGTTAATGATGCTTCTTGTTTAAGTAATTATCTTATTTAATAGTCTAGATTTAGTTGGTAATGTGAACTTTGTTGTGTGGAGATGAAGTCCCTGTGGTTTGCACAGCAGACAGATAATCGTTTTATCTCCCGGATTTGGTTGCAGTTTCCAAACTACTACTGTTCCGAGGTTTTGGTTTGTTTGTAATTGTTCAGAATAACTGTGGATTTGGAATGTTACTTGGTTATATTTATGTCTTAAAATTGGTTTCAGTCCGTTGTGTTTCCTTTTTTGATGGTATTTAACTATTCATAAAACCCTGATGTTGGAAGATCTGTTTATGTTTATTTTCTGCAATTCAAAACAAAATTTGCAGTAATCGGAAACACTATGCATGCAAGTATGCGAATGCTATAATTGGGAACCCTTGTTTCTATGGACAATGTGGGCATACTCTTTTGCTATAAGTTTTCAATATTTTCTTCACAATACTTTGCAATATGCATTGTTCTATTGATGGTGATAGTAGTGCAGTATGGAAAGAAAATGCAACTTTTACAGAGATAACAAGTCATTGAAATTTTGAAGACTTCAAAGTTATATTGCAATACGAAAGGCATCAGAACACAAGAAATGTTATAATCCCACTCATCAGTTACAAAAGCCAACTAATCAATAAACACAATGCCATAGACTATTCAGATTACTTTTTGTGGAGGGGGTGGTTATTTGGTGTGTTCGGGTTGAGCTTTTTACAGGAATGATAGCCCTTGTAGGGGTTCCTTTTCTTTTCCTTTGTCTCTCCAACAGGTATAGACGTTTTTCCTCGCGTTCAATCTTCATTTTCTGCAGGAATGTATGATTGATTATTACTAGCAGACACTGAAAATAACTTAACTTGTTATAGTTGCCTTGTATCAGAGGATAAAGATAAATAGTATGTAGATAAATGATTCAATGCGGGTTGTCTTACATAGCAAGGGATAGAACAAAACTTGAACTTGGAGGCTGGAGCTCTTCAGTCTCCGACTGCATGTCTCACATGATGAGGACTTTTCCTCGTTACACTTTTCTGGAGATGGTTCCTTGTTGGATTTGAGGTATAAAACCCTTCTCTTATTGATGAAGTTATCTTGAATCTCAGAAACATCGCAGAACTCCTTCATGTGCAACTGCTGCCTTTCGGGAACAGCTGAAGGCCTGTTTATAAATGAAATGGTTAGAGTCTCAACAAGCTCGCAAAGTGTAATTAGGATTTTTACTTCAAGTCTACAACTCACGCGAATATGTGATGACTTGTGATCTTGGTGCATGGTTGATTTGTCCCAGCACGCCTCGCAAACTAGTAATCCCATGCATTCGCGTACCGTTGAGGATGGTTCTCGCAATATCCCTTTCTTCGTAAAAGGGATTTTGTAGAAAGTGATCCAACCAGGGTGGTAATTTCATTTGTAAATTTTCATGAATTCACCTATATTGTCTGGCTAACAAGCAAACTGTAAGCTCCAAAATTAGAGAAGTATAAATCTTTTCAGTTAAATAGAAAACTCTAAAACTCGTAAGTATATATCAAAAAAGCAAACTAAACCTATTCGAGAACATAACACAAGTACATAATAAATACCAAATATATATAGTTATATACCATGCTTCCCCGTAATCTGGACAAACTTTACAATGATTTTACTAATCTTTGCCTTACCCAATACATGCATAAATTGATAAACAACTAGGTACAGATAGAGATAGCAGGAAGAAAAAGATTGAAAAGATATACCAAACTATGCTAAATGGTTGTTGAAGAGAACAAAAGAGGGTGGCTTCTTTTTGATCAAGAAACAAGAATTAGTGGATAACTGGAAGATAATTAAGTTACAATGAAGTTCTATACAGAGATGAATTAGTGGATAATTTAGAAGATAATCGATAGTGTGACTAATTCAGTGGAGCATTATCGGTAGGTTTTAATTAGCATTTCCTATTTTCGTTTCTCACTAAAGCATCTAGCTAGCTAGTTTGATCAGCAAGGGTATAATAGTCCATACAGTTAGTTAGGTATATCCGACTGAAATTCTTTGATTTGGTGAGGTGCAATTTTGAATTTGTCTAAAATTGAGTAAAAAGAATTGAGCAAAGAATATTTTCCCAAATAGAAAGGAGCTAGATCTTGTTGTTTGTGATTTTCTTGTCTTGGCAAAGTCGAATGTTGTGTCATTCTGCTGCAACAAGATCATCATCAAGGAGAAGAAGGCCAATCAATCTATAGAAATTGGCCGGAAAAAGAATGTGGGAAGCTATTTGCTTGACGGTTGCAGCTGCGGCCGGTAACAACATCGGTAAAGTCCTCCAGAAAAAGGGCACTCTTGTTCTCCCACCCCTTTCCTTCAAGCTCAAGGTATACATACATTACATACGTCATGATTCGACATAAACTCGTGTTTCTTGATGAATGTTTGTCTTTCTGTATACAAAGTGATTTCTTGTTTACCCTTTTCTTCAACCCGACTTTTCCCTTTTTGTTTTTCTTACTCTTGTTATTCAGTCTTTGTATGAGACTGATGCTATATTGGGTTCATGGGTGGTGTTCTTGAACAGAAATGATGTACTTAGTTACTTCTGGAAAAGTGAATTTGTGTGAATTTGTCAATCTATGCAAATCTTGGACAGATTTTCTATGTTATAGTTCTGATTTGATTCTTAGCGAACCGCAATATCGGTTATAGTTATCATCAGATTTAGTTTTGTTGGGCTGTCCTGTCATCGGAAAATGATCTGGGTTAAAATGTGGTGTAGTAAGAGGCAAGAGCTCATGGATTGTGAATTCAAAGCAAGTGAAGAAACTGTTAATCACTTGTATTGAAGGAATATCTAAGGTTCAAGAATTGAAGTTGACTTGTTTGCGGTAGGTTTCTGTGCTCCGAATTGAATACTCAGAAGCTGAATACGGTTATGTCAAAACCCCTTAAAACACCAGTTTCCCTCTCTATACATATAATTCATTTGGTTAGTGTTTATCTGTGCTAGGGAAGTATATAGACCTAGAACTTGGATGTCATGCTTTCTTAACTCTTTGTTTTGCCTCAATGTATATTTCTAGTCCATTCCCATTGCACATATTAGTAATTAACATCTTTATGTCTTTAATAACTTATAAGGAAATACACAATTCATATATAAATTGTGAACTGATTTTACAGGTAATAAGATCTTATGGTTCCAACAGATCTTGGGTTACTGGCTTTCTAATGGATATCTTTGGGGCTCTCTTGATGCTGCGTGCACTTTCCCTGGCTCCTGTAAAATGACATTAAACTTGTGGCTTAATTTTCCGTGTCCAATTTGTACAGTCTCGTTGCTTCAAGATAATCACCTGATCCTAAAATTTACTTTTCATGTTTGTAGGTATCAGTCATCCAACCTGTTTCTGGCTGCGGACTTGCAATCCTTTCAGTCTTTTCTCATTTTTATTTGAAGGAGACCATGAATGCTATTGACTGGGTCGGGATATCTTTGGCTGGCATTGGCACAATATGTAAGTATTTTTTGAAATCCAAATCAGATTGTTTTAGGATTTGTCTTCTTTGAAACCTTCAATTAACTATTGGTTCTATTAACTATAAATGGCAAAACTAGGTTGTTTTTGAGTTTTGTAATGTGCAATATGTGTTTATAATAGCTGGATGAGATTTGAAGTTTGCCCACTAGTTTTTATGTTTAGGTATTTATTCGTTTCGGTTAATGAAATAATTTGCTTATATACATTTATAAAAATAGTTACAGTACAGAGGTATAGACTAATAAAGACTACCATATCCTTACGTTGTCATAATATTCTAGGACAAGAAGTCTGTAGTGGTTCTAGAAGTTCATTAATTACTGGGTATCTGCTTTGGGACTCCTATATAATATTTCTCATTCACAATCTGTAATCCAATCTTTGCTTGATAGATTATCTTTTTGTTGCACAGGCGTAGGCGCTGGAGGGGAAGAACAAGAGGCATCCTCCATCTCGGTTTTTAGTCTACCATGGCTTGCATTTGTTGTTGCACTCATGTTTGTAGGTACCTCATTCACCATCTAATCATAGTGTTATCATCTTTGAGCATTTCACCGTCTAGATTTTGAAATGCACTCATATGCATGCTATACAAATTGTAAAGAGCGATTCTATGCCATCATGCTGGTGTCTGGATATTTAATGCAGTGATAATGTCTAATGGTCTTAGGATCTAGGTCCTCTTGACAATTCGATCCCAGACAAAATGACACAAAATCTCTAAATTAGAGATTTTGGGCCCTCTTGACAGATTGATCACAGCCAAAATGATGCAAAAGCTCTAAATTAGAGATTTAGGCTCACTTGACAATTTGATCACAAACAAAATGATGCAAAAGCTCTAAACCAGAGTCTAGGTCCTCTTGACAATTTTATCACAGCCAAAAATGATGCAGAAGATAAAAAAATCTTTGGCGCAAGTTAACTGTCTGTTGTGAAAGTAGCTCTTGTATTTCTCCAGTGATCTACTATCTGAACCTGTCAAATGTTTGCTTGTTGTAGGTACTTCTTAATGGATGGCTTCGTTCATACCGACGCCATAGAAGGGAACAAGAGTTGGTAAAAGCAAATTTCCTTGACGAATATGTGATGCTATGGGCCACCTTTATAAATTGATGCCAATTGTTTGCATGTACTCATTACAGATGCAATATGAAGTGGTTGAGGAAATTATATATGGTCTAGAATCTGGCATTTTGTTCGGGTAATGATATGAGAACTTTTAGCATGTGTATGCTTCTTTTTGTTTTCACTTTGGACGTTCTATATATTTTTTAATTGAAATGTTGCCAAAATTGTAATTTCAGGATTGCTTCAATAATATCGAAGATGGGGTTTGTATTCTTGGAGCAGGGGCTTTCCCGATTGTTGCTTCCTGTTTGCATTTCTGTCAGCATGTGCTGCAGTGCTTCTGGATTAGTTTACCAGGTAATGTGAACCGCCATCATCGCGCTCGAAATGTATTTTCAAAAGATCATTACTAGTCATATCTATTTTTACAGTAACTATGGTCGCAATCCTGATGGCATGAAAAGCTTTCTAAATTTATAATGAAGACAGTGAAGCAACAATTGAAACATTTTTCTTGCCTTTCGCTTTTTGTACAGACGAGTGGTTTAAAGCATGGGAGGGCAATTGTTGTGTCTACTTGTGCAGCCGTTGCTGCGATCATCACTGGTGTAATTGCTGGGATGCTTGCTTTGGGCGAACAGTTACCTTCAGCTCCGGGAGCTCGGCTAATGCTTCTTATCGGATGGTATCATCTGCACTTCCCGTCTATCTCTTCACCTGTAATTATCCAAAATTCTCCTAATAATATACTCCTGCACTCCTTTTTTATCAGGCTATTTATCATCCTTGGGGTCATCTTACTAGTAGTTTCAACACAATTGGTGAGACGCCTTGGAAAGCCATGGCGTGGTTTCGCAAGAAGTGGATCAGAGAGGAATTTTAGCCACAGGCAACCGGTTCCAAACCGCTCAAGAGACACAAATCCAAGTACCGTTATCCAAGCAAGCACACTGCATCATTTAATACCAACTGCCTCGAAACCTAAAGATTGAATCTGATGAAAGACAATATAATGTTTCTGACACCTTCAGCTATCCACTGATTCGTGAAAATGTATACATAGAGCTTATGTTCGATTCTTTAGGCCCTTTGAGTCTATACTGTATAGTGGTGTATTTGCACAGGCCAACAGTGGGAAAAACACACTTGTGTTAGATTTCATGGTTATGCTTTTCGTTTTCTTAGTATCTCAATTTCATGTCGATTCAAAACGAAGTGGTTTAACAAGAATTTGTTACGACTGCTGCTTAAGGATTCTGAATACTGTATCAGAATTCATAGTTTTTCTGCACAAGCTTAAATTTCAAGGGAACTCTACACATGTAGACTCCAAACACAGATTGTGCTCCTTGTTTAAGGTATGAGCAGTGTAACACGTAATCCTGTACAATTCTTCGGGAATTTGCACTTTACAGTTTCGTGCTACATTACTTGCTTGACAGATACTAGTAATAATGAAATGGACTTATGCAAGGAGCAGTGACATTCCAGGTCCATTCATTTATTACATGGTGCTTCTACTATTCGTAGTAGAATCCACCTGATTACAAGGGCTGACTCAGGAAATTTCATGGGCTATAAGAACTACCTCTGACTGCGAATTCAGTCGAAAACTCCACTCAACAGGGTCAGCGACTGCTCCCTGTCACCGTGACTGGTAGAACCATAGCTACCTACATTTTGCAACATGTACCGCAGAATTGCCCAAACACAACTTTACTGGATAATACGCTGCAGTTTGATCAAGATCCAAACCAATACTGAAAGTTCATGATAAAGCAAGAGATTCGGTCCAGATGAAAGGATAAGGTGCATCTATGTTATGCGTCCTAGATAGGAATTGATGGGACAATTTTTTAGCAACGTTGTCAAAAACTTCAATTCTTCTCACAAAAGTTCAGAGTGCTAAAGGTGGATTAACAATATGCCAGCGAACTAACTTATACTAGAAAGCCTATAACAGCATTAATCTTGTGCAAACCAGAAAGAGAACATGTTCATGCCCCAAAGTTAGAATCACAAAGTATTGCAGGGAAAACAGTACCAAGCAAGACACAACTCAGAATTAATCATAACTGGTTTTTTTCCCAGTTAATAAGCTTCCCACATACAATAAATTCGATCACGTATTCCTTTCTGAAGGGTAATTACCCAGTTCCTCCATTTGCCAGCTTTCATGAGGGGCAACGTTTTCTTTGAAGGGAGTAAATTGCTGCACGGTTAAAACAAGAATATAAGGAAATTTACATCAGATAGATGGTATACAACTAGCATGCCTACTTGGTCTTTGAAATGGCATGATCTAGACAGTAAGAATCAAAGAGATGGTTTATTAGCACATTTGAATGAGCTTGAAATCTTGCAAAATTCTTAAGCCACATAAATCAAACCATACACGTATTTTGCAAGATGTTTCTCAAGTAGCTTATTGGCTTATGCATACGAAACTGATTGAGGTGCTCTAGTAAAATGTGTGAACACCCCATGAATCATATATGACAAACTCTGTTCTATGTTTATCTTTCGAAGATGACATATAGAAGTTAAACCTTAGAACATAAAGTCTGACTGCATCCAAGTTTAGATTTACAAAATAGGGGTATAGTGGAAGTACCTCCATCTTTGTTAAAAGCTCTTTGGCAGTTGGAGCTGAAAGAACTATGTGCCGAGCACTAGGCTTAATGAAGCCTTCTTCAACACCTTTGTCAAACAGTGTGAGAAGAGGGTTATAGTATCCATCAACATTGAGCAAACCAACCTGGACGGACAAACTCTAACATCATAATCTAAATAATTTACCAGTCAAAACTACAAGGTAACAAAAAAATTAATTACCGGCTTTTTATGTATTCCAAGTTGTGCCCACGTTATCATCTCTAGTGTCTCTTCCATGGTTCCATATCCCCCTACGATTACGAAACAGAACACCATGACATAAGACAATATACAACAAAAATACTCCATCTACATACAGAGTGTAAGTGTAACATTTATATGTCTTTACCAGGAAGAGCAATGAATGCTTCGGACTCCCTAGCCATTTCAGCTTTACGCTCATGCATATCAGCAACAATTTTTACATCCCCAACTGCCTCCCCCGATATCTGTCGACAAATAATCCATATTGACCACAAGTCCCAAAACCTGCAACACAATAATAAATAGGAAGCCAAAAACGAGACGTACCTCAACCGGAACCAGAGCTTTTGGGATCACTCTGCACATAAAGCAAACAACAATAACATTCAGGAGCTTATTCGGAATATCTCTACCATGTTAACATTGAGAATCTATTTCAATTCTAGAACTAGTTACTGACCCGAGAACACGACAACCTCCATCAAAGACCCTCTGAGAAATCAACCCCATTAACCCAACACTTCCACCCCCATACACCAAGTTTATCTTCCTATCCACCTGCAGCAATCAATGCGCAAAATCACTCCATCAGGATCAAACCAATGGTCTGTGATTACAATAAAAAATAACACAAACACTTCAACAGCCAAGACCCAGTTCATTTCATTTCACTCCACTATATATGAAGTATGAACACCCTCATAGCTACCATTTTCTATCCAAAAAGACAAAACAATAGACCAACTAATCATATCACTTAAATATATGTAAGTGCAATTCAAACTAAAGACAAACACTTGACCACCAAGAACTAATTCACACCACACTTTACTATATCGAACACCTTCAAGCTAACATTTTTAAGCAGACAAGATTAGAAGACAAACCAGCTCATTTCCCAAGTCAACAGCAGCATCACTGAAAACTTCCCTATGGCCAGGATTGCTACCGCAGAAGACACATATAGTCTTGAAATGGTTACCACCACCACTGCTCGAATTGTTCTCCATTCAAACCAAATTCAGTCCTCTTTCAGCTCAAAAGGATGCAATCTTTACTTAGTATATCTACAAATATACCACAATATCAGCAAGAACAATAAGGAAACAACCTGAATATTCAACTTTGCTCACTTGCAGAGAATCTACTTCATCAATAATTGAATACCATATTAAGTAAGTAAATGAAAATACACTGCAAGAACATAAATGGGTTTTTTTTCCTTGAAATCAACGCATATCCGGACCAGACCAGGTATTATTGGGTTAGAAATAGCGAGATATATTATTGTTAAAAATGATTGAAGAAAGCAACAGAAATAGTAGCCCACATAGTTAATAGGACTACTACTCTGTGTCGGCATTGATGACTCTGATTAAAATAGTGTTGGTAGGGTGTAAATCAAGACATCGAATTGAATTGAAGGAAGAATATAAATCAATCAAAGATCAAACCTCAATCTATTTCATCAACCCTTTTATTGGCCACACCGTGAGAGGCGTGCTCTATGAGACTATTACACTCAGAAAAATTCTATGAAATACTCATGATATGGTGAATTTTGTATATATGCTTCGGATATGATTTGATATATCAATTTGGTATCATATTTTTTGAAAAGTGGGATTTTAATAACTTAATATTGATAACTTATCATTTAAAAATTAAATCATAAACTAAGGAGCTGATTGTCATGGCATTCAAATTAATGAACAGTGATTTAGTCTAAAATACACTTTAAATACCCTATTTTAATTCCATTCTAAATATAAATTCGCTAAAATTCCATCCAAACGACCATTTGAGTGTCATTCCAATCCGACTCTAAATCTTTCAGTTGTATTAATAAGCTTACAAGGGTGAGAACACTATGCAAAAAACTTTTATATCTCGTTTGGAAAAGTAAAAAAGGAATGCACGAGAGCATATTAGTAAGGCTATTCATAAGGAAGTACCAAGTACGTGAAGAGTGTGGGACAAAGCTACACTACGTAGGAAGATTTGGAAAATTTTCTCGCATACACGTATTCGATTGTTTATCCTTTTCTAATATTTATTACTATATATTTTTATAATAGACGGATTAATTAGTTATATAATTATTTTAATTTTTATACTCTTGTCCAACTTAATAATAAGACGGGCCGAGAAGCGTATAAGTGTGTTATATTTTGAAAAAATACATTTTTTTATATATTTAGTGTTATAGGTCATATTTATTCGTATAAAAAAATTAAAAATTATGTGCTTGCGTGGTATGCGATAAATATCGTCAAAATTTTGTTAGAAACACCTAAAATATATATTTAACTTAATTTTCATAATTTTAATTTCTTGTTAAACAATTTGTATATTATTATTTTAATAATTTAAAGTCGACTACGGGTAATAAATTTTTAGCTTCGTAACTACTATAATTAGAAAGAACATGGAGAGTTGGATAATTAGATAATTTAAGGTGAATTATCTTTTACCAAACAAAATATCTAATTTAACGCTAAGCATCTCTCTCCACCTCAGCTTTGCCACACACATCCTGAACTCAAGCAACATGATTAAGAAAATGCAACAATCTCTAATTCGTTGCTTAGAGGAATAATATTAATTAATCCTGTTCTTCCCTTTTCCATTTTCTTTTCCATCTAACAATGGGAAAGAAAATTGCTGTATGTAAGTATTCATCATCTTTTAGCCTCAACTCATTCCCTTTATATATCCTTTGTGGTATTCGTTAAGTGAGATGCATGATGATAAATAGTTTCTATACGTTTTATTATGATTAATAAAGTTTGCTTGTTCCAAACATGTAGTTTCCTACCTATGTGGCGCATTGAGCTGCAGGAGGACTTCCTCAGAGGACCTCAAGAACCCGAAAAGGGAGGATTCCATCTCCACCTCATCGCCGACTCAAGCAGGACACGACAGCTCATCGGACCAACATTCAAGTCCAACATTTGAAACAGCCCCTGCCTCACCTCGGTCCGAACTAGATGACCTACAAAATGTACCTCTCCCACAACCACCAGGGAGGGTACAACCGCATCACACGAGGACAATGTCATACAACCACCAGCACAAGAGATCATTCTCTGCAGGGGGGTTCTCAAAGAAGCTTACGTCGAGTTTGAGCATGAAGGTTGGGAGCTTGTCGTTCAGGGAGGATTACGGGCTAGGGTTCAAGAACAAGAAAAAGCTGCAACACGAGGAATCGGTGTGGAAGAAGACAATCATCCTAGGAGAGAAATGCAGGGTCCCTGAGGAAGATGATGATGCTGTTTATTACGACGAAAAGGGAAACAGGATTTCAGCCTACAGGCCTAAAAATAGTAATATTGGCCCTTGTGTTTCGAGGCAAAGATCAATTAACTTTGCTGATGGATCATCGGATGGGTAGACTAATGGATTTGATGAATCAATTAAACACCTCCATGATCCATAAAATTTTTGTATGATTTTTAGCTTGAGTATGGCTTTTGTATCTTTCACTTTCTCAATGTCAAATATGTATTGTATCAAAGCATTGTTTTTGAGATATGCTAGTTCAATATAAATTACATTGAACTGATACTTACATGAGTACATTACATCTGCTGGTGAGTCTAGCTAACAAGGGAGGGGCAAGGAGTTTAAACCTGTTCCAATCCAATTTAGGAGCATAAATTTCATTTCTGGTGATCGAACCTGTAGTTTTTGGTACGTACGAGTAGGTACATACCCAAATTGTTAGTAGTTGGGAGGAGAAGTACCCTAACTCTACTCAATCCGATCCCGACCTGGCAAAAAAAAAACCATTCTGATCCATAGCATGTATATAGTGCAATATGAATAAATGTATCTTACTTCCATGATAAAATGGGAAGCTGAAAGTCAAGCCAATGGAACAACTCTTGCACATTATATATAGAGAGGCTATAAAGTGTTCTAATCAGGCACTCAAAAACAATAGCTAAAAGATGAGGACATTTCACCTTCTGATAATTGTCTTCTTCATCCTCTCATCTCCAATCAAACTTAGTTTCACACAGGCAAATGACACAGCCACTACTAAACATGTATTAACAAACAAAACAGTAGAGCAAATTTGCGTTCAGACGCCCAATCCCTCATTTTGCCATGACATAATGAAAGGCCAAATCGGGCATACATACCACAGCAACACGAGAGTAGCCGACCTATCCTGGGAACCCATGGACAGAGCAGTAGCTCAAGCCAAAACCACAATGTGGATTCTTAACTCCAATTTGCTTCGCAAGCCAAAGAAAGAGCACGATCCCCAAGTAACAGCTATATACGAAGAGTGTTTGGCAGCATACAGGGCAACGATTAGCAACCTTCATATTGCTATGAAGTATGTGGAGCTAGGAAATTACATGAGCTTGGAAAGAATCACCATAAGGGGCAGGAGTAGGGTCATGACAGCTTGTGATAAAGCAGAGTTCCCTGCAAATGTAAAGACTGCAACTCAAAAGTTCGGAGATCTTTGTTCTATCATGCCTGCTATATGCAAGGACGGACCTAAGAGAGGAGAGCGCACAACCAGACCAAGAGCAAGTTCAAATCCTACTAGGGAATGAACATTTTATTATGGATTTGTCAGCGTTATAGAAGTCGCTGATTATTGTAAAACTGAAATGAAGATATAAGTTTTATGTTTTGATTAATTTGAGAAATTGGATGTGGACTCAATCCAATGTTTACAGGAACTGATACTGTTAAATCAAGATCGTATTGGTCTAACAAATCTTGTTCCAATTCAACAATACCCAGAAATCAGAATAAATTAAGCTAGTGCAAAAGGTTAGGGGGAAAATGCCTTCGAGATCTGTCTAATACCAAAATTCATATAGTACTGCCGAAACAGAAGAAGACTGATATTTCATCCATTAACATAGAACAGAGTTACCAACACTCTTATTATCAGCTAGACTCGTTTGCATCTCTGCCAAACAGTATCATCAAACACTCACAGACTCACTAACAAGCAACCTCAGAACATTTCTACTGCCACTCAGTACCAATTAACAGTAACACATTGACATATCTAAGCGATCTGGACCTGGATAGTCTTTGGCCTCTTAGGCTGAGGAGGAGCCTTCTTATCAACAGTGACAGTCAAAACACCATCCTGACAAACAGCAGAGATCTTCTCAGTATCAGCATTCTCCGGCAACACAAACTTCCTCATCGATTTTCCCATCCTTCGCTCCATCCGAACATACTTCACACCTTCCTTCTCCTCCTCTCTCTTCCTCTCACCGCTGATCACCAACACATTGTCGTCTTCGACCTGAACCTTGATGTCACCAGATTTCAGCCCAGGCATGTCGATCACGAACACGTACGAGTTCGTAAGGTCCTTCACATCAGCCGGAGTGGCAGCCATTGCTCTGGCATCGCGGTAGTAGGCCTTCGTCGGAGTGCTGCCGGACTTGGCGTTGTTGGCGTCGGAATCGTCGTGTTCGAGGATGTTGTGGATCGTGTGGAGCAGAGGAGCGTCGAATCCGAGTAGGCGGAAATCCATTTGAGCTGAAGTTGAATTGATTTCGAAAGCTGATTTGGGCGAAAATGAGATGTTGTTGTAATGACGCAGTTGCTGAATTGATTGATTTTGTGAGGAGCACAACGATGAATTGGGGATTTATAGGGTATGTGTTGCTTGAAGAAAGAAGAATGAAGAACATTCTGGAGGGAAACGAGTAGGTTCTAGGAGTATCAGTGGTCTTTCCAGAATGTTTACGTGGCAGAAGTGATTCCCAACTTCCTTCATAACTTTGGGTAATTTTGCAGTGCTGCAAAATCTGATCCCAATTAGAAATTAGCCGAAATATACGGCACTCCAAAATCTGATTCCAATTATATTGAGTGATTGTTTTTCTTGTAAATAAATAACATCTACTAATACTTTGTTCTATTCATTTTATAAAATTAAATAATTTACTGTATTTTCTTTTATATTGAACCTGAGTTCAACATAAAAATCAATATGCATTAAATAATTTCAGAAGTTAAAGATTCATCTTATATATTCCTTTTACTATTCAAAAGTTAAAATTGTTTCTCCTCCAATCAATTTAAGATTTAAAAATAATTATTTATATATTAGTTTTTTAATTTTATTAATAATTTAATCATATAATACAAACTGATATACTTTATAAAACATTTTTTTTTTCTGAATACAGGATACTGGTTGAGAAGTATATGTCGGCCTTGATTGATCTACTTACATCTTTAGGTGGAATTAAGATCAGGAATGTAACCGATGTGAAATATTTCATTTTATCTGCACTGGGAAGTGTTAACTTTTGTAGTGATTAAATGAAGACGGCGCATTATGATGATGAGTATGATTGGCATCGCCCTGCGCAGTTGAAAGATTTTTGCATTATCAGAATAAAAAACTTTAAACTACGTAAAAATTTCGGAAAGAAGTTCACTCAATTGAGAATGATTCTCAGCTTCTCATGAGAGAGTAGAGACCTCTTAAACAAATTGTTTTAGTTCGTGATATGATTTTAAGCGAACGTATGAATTGTATGAGTCCAAGCTCAGTTGGAATTTGCCCCGAGTTTAATTTCAACCTCAAAATCGGAAAGTCAAGGGACCAAAATCTACTGATTATAAGCTTGTTACTTTATTCCATTTTAATGGCTAATGGCTTCGGTTTCGAGCTTATAATAAATAATAATTGCATTAAAACAAGTTGCCCCAAAAAAATAAAAAGACATACGTTTACAATAAACTCATAGATATTATTAGGAGTACAAACTTACAAATATTGCTAGAAAAAACACGGTGCTTCTTATGCTTCACATAAAATTACAGTAACAAACGGCCCTTTGACCCGGGGCCTACGAGTCAAGCTACCGTGAGGTTTGCTCGGGTCAATTATTCCCGTACGTACATAACCATACTACCGTTCGTACATCGGATATAATTACAGTACAGCCACCTGCGGCACACGATCGCCTGGAGTCCCAGTATCCTTGGGTACCCCCTGATCACCAGTACCTTCACCCTGGCTACCAGCCGTCTCATGCCAATCCCCCCCAGTACTCTTCTTCACCGCATCACCCTTGAGCAAGGTCTCTTCACCAGTAGTAGTACCACTCCCTATCTTAACCTCGATAACTCTCGGCTTCTTAACCTCCGGTGCCTTCACCTTGTCCACCACGACCGTCAACACCCCATCCTCGCAAACAGCTGAAACCTTCTCCTTATCCGCATTCTCCGGCAGAACGAACTTCTTCAACATCTTCCCCATCATCCTCTCCATCTTCAGCAACTTCGCCCCGTCCTGCTTCGTCACCCTCCTCCTCGGCTCCCCGCTAACCACCAAGACGTTGCCGTCCTCGATGTGCGCCTTGATCTTCTCCGGTTTCAGCCCGGGCATATCGAGGACGAAGTGGTACGCTGTCGGGAACTCGATGACGTCGGCAGGTGTGGACTTCATGGCCTTGGCGTCCCGCATGTAGGCGCGGGAAGGGTGGTGACGACGGCCTGATTTTGGCTTGTTGAAGTCGTCGTCTTCTTCGTCGGATAGGTCAATCATGTCGTGGATGGTTGAGATCATTGTGTCGTCGATTCCCAAGTCTCTTAGAACTACTTCCATTTCTTTCTCCATTCCTTTGATTGTTTTCTGGTTGCGTGGTCTATTGTGGAGTGTACTATGGTGATGAAGTGATGATGAAAATGGATTTAAAGGTATTTGTATATGTGGCGAACTAGGTGAGTGTCCTGGAGTCTTTATGAAGCGGTGGAGGCTGAGGTGGACTTAAACAATGAAACGTGGCGGGTGTCAGATAGATGTAATAGCCACGTGGACATGCGGTCGCATATCACTCCACAACTGGATTGTTACGTTCTAATCACTTCTTTGTTCTCACCATTAAATTAAAATGGATTTGCAACTTTCAATGAACTAATTATTTTAACACGGGCCAGGATGATTAAGTTATAGTAGTTGATATAGAATTAAAATTTAAGTGTTTTAATTTAATTTTTAAAATTAAATTATCACCCCTATATAATTGTCGAGAGGTTAAAGAGATCCACCTAGATAGTTAATTATGCTATGAAAATTGGGGCATTTGTGTGTGGTCGGAGGATATAATTTGAGAAACAAAATACAGAAATTAAAATGAATATTAACATTTTGAGGAAAAAGTTAAAGAGAAATGGACGGAGGTGATGAAATCACTACAAATACACGAAGACAAAAGCATATGGAATAGAGATAGGAACTTAAAGGTTGAAACCTAGAACACCATTGTTAAAATTGGGTTGAAGCATAACTCAATAATACAATCATTAATAATAAGGACTCGTATCGAAATAGAATTTTTAATTATATCTAGCTATACATTTTTTTTTTTTTTTTGTGTGTGTGTGTGTGTATATATATATATATATGTATATATATATATGTATATATATGAGATTGATGAATGAGAAGAGATAGGGAAAATGGTTCTTTCATGGTATCAGAGCCACGTAAGTCTTCAACGAGCATTGGTCATGTCTCTCCTTCTTTCCCTCAATGAATTTCGTCGAGAAAATACAATTTTCGTATAGTTTAGCACATCGCAGTCCGAGTGGAGTTTCCCGGAGATTCAGCCGTTGGATCGTCATGAAATTTTGACAGCAGTAAGATAACCCGTGGAACTACAATCTGGACAGTGGATATCGAAATCAAATCAGGTTTAATAGGTCACTGCGTTCTCAGTTAAGCAGCAGATTGCCAAAACACTCATTTTCGTCAGGTACTCACTCATCTTTTCCCTCATTGTAATCAATGTGATTGTCCTTACTTATATCTGTTTTGTATCTTATCCCCTTTTATCATCCGCTGCAGAACTCCCATATAGAAAACCTCACGTTCGAGATATTCACGTATATACTGAACCTCACATTCGTATACCTCTTTCGAATTCTCCTCTGATCGAACAGTCCCTGTCGATCCCCTCCCGTGTTCGAACAGTTTTCTTTAATTTGTCGAACTTATCTTCTAATCGAACAACCCACTGTTGTCGATCCCCTCCCATGTTCAAACAGTTTTCTTCAATCTGTCGAACTTCTCTTCTGATCGAACAACTCACGTTGTCGATCCCCTTATGTGTTCAAACTATTTTATTTAATCTGCCGAACTTTCTTCATCCTCCTGCAATTGCCGCAATCGTTGTTCACCTGTCTAGCGATTGCCCCAGCCTGTTCGATCTTCATCGACCACCTCTGCAATTGCTCGCAATCGTCGGTCGCCCTCTTGTCCGACGGAAAATCATTCGACCAGGTCTTCTTCTTTTGATTATGCAGTGGGTTTCTCTTCTTCTTATGCAGCTGAGCTATTTCATCTCCTACATTCTATTGTTGCGTTTTCTCCACGCGTCAT
Source organism: Plantago elongata (assembly GCA_036897095.1). Classification (NCBI taxonomy): domain Eukaryota; kingdom Viridiplantae; phylum Streptophyta; class Magnoliopsida; order Lamiales; family Plantaginaceae; genus Plantago; species Plantago elongata. Next base: position 20,544 of record JAYMSP010000053.1, read on the forward strand.
CGATTTCCTCAAGCAACTATTTCCGCTCCGTTCTGAGATCAGATTAAGCTCCCGAAGTCGCACGTCCTGATCAAAAGGATTCTCCTCGTCCCCAGATCAACCTGACGCACCACTAGACCATCCCACACAGCTTCCTAGTCCGAAGCTCTTTTTGTGGTTAGAGTTAGAGAGTTTTTTGTTCCACCTATAGTCGTTTGAGCTAGCTGTCTGAAGCTCTTGCTCCGCTGTATCTTGGACTATTGAGGTCACATGTTGACCCCTCTTTGCCTACTCAGGACTATCTCTATGTGATCACTTATTGATCCTTCTTTTTCCACCTCTATGTGTTATTATATTCTCTCTTATTTTTTTTATGTCTATCTATGTTTGCTCTGGGTGAACTTCTTCCACCCGACTCTTGCAGACTCGAGCACCTCGCTGGAGTAGGGTGCAATATTTGGGTCCTCGTTGTCCATAACCAACTGCCCATGGTATAGTCCATCGTTCGGTCATACTTTTACCTCGCCTGCTCTCATACAACATCAACGTAGAACGTCATGGATGAAATATGCTAATTCTTACATATGAGTCGATTTTTTATCAAAGGACTTCCACAAGCAATGTTTGAAGTTTTTCAGGACATTCTCAACGTTCATCAAACTCCCGTTTCGACTGAGGGGGAATGTTAGAAGTATAATTAGATTATGACTCATTAATGTTAGTACTTAGAAGTATTATTGAATTAAGGATTCATAATCTAATTATACTTCTAACTGATGTTATTAGAGCATATTATCTTTGACGGGGATGTTGTCAAGACGATGTATGCCATCCATACCAAGAAGGTTAACACATTGACCAGGTCGGATAAGTTGACACCTGATTATGATGCAATAGATGTTGCAAACAAGATTGTAATTATCTAAAGTGTCTTGATACTCTGTTTTGTCAGCTTATGTTAAGGTTGTCTTATGTTTTGGTTGTGTTTTGATCTTATGTTTATTTACAATTTTTAAGTGGAAGTGTAAGTACTCTTTTTAATACTAGAATGTTAAACATGAAGAATACTATACATAAACAATAATAACACTATATATGGCAACATATACAATAAACATGTAGGATTCAGATGGTCTCAATCCAGCTTTCTCCATGCATTCAATAACATTTTCCTTCTTTGTTGTTATTAACCGTTCAACACGGTGGAGATGTTGCCACTCAGTCCTTGTTAATTCATGGTTATATTCAATGATATGGTCCTTAATTATCAAAAGATCTTGTTCTGCATCATATTGAACTCTTATGTGTGCTCTGCATCCACATCTTGTTATTCTATGTTGTTTTCTCTTTCTCTTATGTTTAATTTATGTTGCTTCAAGAAGTAAAGTTGGTGTGTTAGGTAGCACTTGAGCATGCTAAATACTTCTCTGTTAAGGCTTTAGTAACCTTCTCACGTCTCGTTGTCCACCTGTTGAAACTAAAGCCCATCAATGCAACATGTTTTCTATAAATTTTTACTACATACTCAAAATCCTTGTTGCTCATGTTCACCAAACTTCCAATCATTAATTTGGGATTTTCTAGTGGATTAACAGCAAAATCTGTTGGTATAGTATATGCAGAAATTTATATAAACCTAAACATGATCATACATAAATCAAAGAGCAAAATATTAGAAACACTGAAGCATTGGAAAACAGGTGTTGCCCATGGCACACAAAAAGGTCAACCAAAAACACAGAAGCTCTTATAACCTAAACACGATCAGATATAACCCAAAGAGCAAAACAGAAGAAGTATTAAAGTAGTGGGAAACATGTGTTACTCATGACACACAAAAGAGTAAACCAAAAATACAGAAGCTTTGATAACCTACACATGATCAGTAAACCAAAGAGCAACAAAAAGGAGCACTGAAGTAGTGGGAAACATGTGTTACTCATGGCACGCAAAAGAGTCTACAAAAAACACAGAAGCTCTGATAACCTACACATGATCAAATATAAACCAAAGAGCAATAAAAGGAGCACTGAAGCATTGGAGAACATGTGTTGTCCATGGCACACAAAAAGGTCAACCAAAAATACAGAAGCTCTGATAACCTAAACATGATAACACATAAACCAAAAGAAGCAAAACTCAAGCAATTCTGAAGCAGTGGAAAAATTATACCAATAACAACAATTTGCAAAGTGATGTTAGATTCCACTTCAATTTGCATAGTGATGTCAGATTCCACTTCCGGTTCTTCTTCTCCACGTATTTCGTACTCAGATTCAGCAACATGATTGGTATTCGACAACTGAAAGTAAAATCGAAGGTGGATTTTAAAGTTTTAAGAAGAAATTTATTGATTACATAGATAAATCATCTGGATAGAAGAAACTACCTGAATTCGAGATGTTGATTGATTGTCAAATTGAGACATGAGCTGTCGAATCTTCACCATTGTTTCTGGTGAAAAATCCATGATCGATCGTCGTGAGCTGGTAGAAAGGAGCTTAAATTATGAATTAAGTTTCAACTTTTTAAATGTTTTTATATAGTCCGGTTCAACTATTGGTTGAACCGCGTGGGGATTTTTCCAGTGGCTTATGGTTGATGCATTTAGCCTTCAGTCTCCCCGTCTTCTTCTCATAATGAAGTGTCTCTTAAGAGATCACCACTTTCATGTTTATGTGCGAAACGTGATCCCGATTCATGAGATTTAAAATTTATTCAACCAATTAAGAAATCGTTCTATCTAAATCTCTTAAAATCCTCTCTAACTACAGGCTAATATCATAACTTATCATGTCCCGCACTATTCATGTAAATTGCATCTGACACGGCGTATCACAAATTGATCATGTTGAATTCAAATATGTGATGAAAAAGATACTACATCTTTTATTAAACCCGAAACACACGCGAGGAATTCTATGAAATTACATTACAATCTGAAATAGGATATGTTAATTTATCTACAATCTCACAGGAAAGCTAGTTAAAAAAATCACATAGCAGCAGCGAAACTGAATTGTGCAGGCACACATGAAAAGCAAGAGAGATGCCTGAAAATGAGGAAACAAAAAAATAAAAGAAGACAAAACGAACAAAAACAAAAAAAGTATACGCAAGTTGCAAATGGGCACAATTGATATCGAAAGAAAGCAGTGGGCGGGCTGATTAAGAAATATGGATCGAATCAAATCCAATCCAATCCAAACCCGCAGATCTCTTCCCCAAAACAATCAGCCCACCGCAGTCAGTCACCCAAACCAATGCATAATCTTCGATTCACCCACCGGCACGTGTCTTTCCTTGACTAAACAACAAAAACAAAAGAGAAAAAGGAAATTAGAATACCAAATAAAACATTTCTCGAAATAATGGATTAACCCATCCCATATTTATATCCAGTAAACCCTAAAAGGACTTGCGCCACTTTCTCTCACTTTTTTCAGTTACAAACCTCAGCTAGCTTGCTTCTTCTTCTTCTTCTTCTTCTTCTACTCTCTATATATGCAGTATTACCATCTTATCCACAACACCGATTAATCCATATATTATTTTATTATATCCTCGTTTTCTTCAATCTGTGTGCGATTGAGTGAGTGTTTTAACCGATTCATCGGTTACTGGTGAGAAGAAATGCTGCTCGATCTCTTTGTTCTCATTCATTTCCGTTCTCTAATCTCTTTACGCAAACGAAAAAAACTTCACTGATTCATTTACTTACTTGCTTACTTCAATCAATCAATCCTTCAACTAATTAGGTTTTGCTCGATTTTTTGTTTTTTCTTTCTTTTCCTGATGATGTCCTTTTGCTGTTTGTAAATAGAGATTCGGAAGATTAGTAGGTTCTAGTATGTATTGATTGGGTTTTTGTTGTATTTGGATTTTGTTTGTTTGTTTCTTTGTTGGATGGCGAAAATGAGTTTAAGTACTGCAGAAGATGATTCAGCTACTGAGATTCATCTTCCAGCTGACATTGACTGGGAGATGCTAGACAAATCTAAGTTTTTCCTCCTCGGTGCGGCCCTATTTTCGGGCGTATCGGGGACGCTTTACCCCATTGTAGTGCTGAAAACGCGAAAGCAGGTGATGCTGAGTGAGATTTCATGTTTTAAAATGGCGAGTTCGATTGTTAGGAATGAGGGATTCAAGGGGTTTTATCGTGGGTTCGGGACGTCGTTAATGGGGACTATCCCTGCACGAGCGCTATACATGGGTGCGCTTGAGGTTACGAAGAGTAGTGTAGGGAACATTGCAAGTGTGCAGTTTGGGATGTCTGAGGCATCAGCTTCGGCTATTGCGAATGCTGCAGCTGGGCTAAGTGCTTCGATGGCTGCACAGCTTGTTTGGACGCCAATAGATGTGATTAGCCAGAGGTTGATGGTGCAGGGAGGTGGGGCGGGGTCGGGGATGGTGGTTGGTTTGAAGAAGTATAATGGAGGATTTGATGCTTTTAGGAAGATTGTGCATGCGGATGGGATGAGAGGGTTGTACCGTGGGTTTGGCATATCTACGTTGACTTACGCTCCATCTAATGCTGTTTGGTGGGCGTCTTACTCAATGGCGCATAGAGGTATCTGGGGTTTGGTTGGCTGTTATTGCTGTAAGAAGGACAATGTGAATGGTTATAGGCCTGATGGGATGGCGGTGGTGGGAGTTCAGGGAGTCAGTGCAGCAATGGCTAGTGGGGTTTCAGCATTGGTGACAATGCCGCTTGATACGATTAAGACTCGGCTTCAGGTTTTGGATGGAGATGGAAGTGGGAGAGGTAGGTCCTTGACTATTATTGAGACTCTGAGGAATTTGGTGAAGGAAGGTGGATTAGGGGCATGTTATAGAGGGTTAGGGCCGAGGTGGGCTTCAATGTCTATGTCTGCAACTACCATGATAACTACCTATGAGTTTCTCAAACGGCTTTCTACCAAGAATGATAGCTTTGCTTGATTAGTTTTGAGTTCGTTGATGCTTTGAGCTGATGAAGAGTAGGAAACGGGGAGAGGATTAAATGTTTTGAGCGGGAAAAGAAATGTTCTGTTTTATTCATTACCGACCCCGGTTTTTACATAGTTTATCATAAGATGCGGCCAAATAGGTGGCCTTATACCATAACAGTGTATATTTGTGAAAAAAAGTGTACATATGCAAGTTAACTAGTTTGTGTTCCCTGTAATGGTTCTGATAATGAAATGGCAAATCTTTCAGATTTCAATCTTGAGATCAAACTTTTATATTTATGTTCCTATTCATCTTATTGATTCCATCGTTTTCATTTTAATTACCTAAAGTGTGCATTAATTGCTGATGTTGTATAAGGACATCTGCTTTCAATGTGAATACTGGCCATATGATTAGGTTTTGTATTATGCTGCTGCATACACATGGTTTATGGTTAGGCCTTCTTTCTTATGCCGTGTATCTTTTGTCGGTTACCTTAATTTGTCGTGAATGTATGTCATTGGTAAGTTTGAAGACGCGTTTACCTCCCGTTGTCCAATCTGTTTTCTTTTATTTGAAAACAGTAGCTGACTACTTGAGGGTGGTTGGCCTGTCCTTGGTTGTTGGCCTTGTTGAAACTGAGGAGGCAGAGCATTTGCTGCCTTAGATTGTTAATGCTGGCCATTTACCGTTCTTGGAAAGTCAAAAAACTGAGGAGGCAGAGCATTTGCTGTCTTAGATTGCTACTGCTGGGCCATTGTCCGTTCTGGAACGTCAAAATCTGCCTTCAATATATTACCTCTTCCTCCAAAGGGCAGATTTATGCTTGATACTGCCCCCCTGATCACATTTACCTGTGTACTCGCTGATGACCCTAAAAGTTCTTATTATAAGACGGATTGTTATATACTTATCTGCAAGTTTGTGACGAGGAGGATTACCAAAAGTATTATTCACAGGCTGACTCTAGGATAAGCGAGTTGTTACGTCAAGTTCGTGTCGTATTGGTAAGGAGGATAGCCTCCAATGCGATTCTGATTCGAAATAGGGGCTGCAAGAGGTGCCACTTGCAACCCTTATGATTCCTCTGCATTTTGCAGGTCTGGTGCAAATGCATGTACTGATTCAAGCCCATGCTTGTATTGTCTCACAACATTTTGGGTCCATAAAGTTGAATGCAGCCTTTACTTAGATCTGCTGCGCAAACCAATATTCTCCTTCCATACAGGACCACACTTTTCCTTAATGCTCACCATGTGATTCTTGTATACCTATTTTGACATATAAATCTTATACCATGCGTTTCCTGACATATGCTGAAGGTTTGATGGTTCTGATGATTTTAAGGTCTACTAGTTGAGGTGCAGTGAGTCGGATTCTGATTTCGATGGACACTGAAAGAAGAACACATGCAAGGATATAAATAATATTTGAGCAGATGCAGACTAGAACAAAAATGCTGAAATCTACTGCAGGCGATAACTACTACTGATAAGCTTTCAAGTCCAGAACACAACTACTTTATTGATGATCAACAAAGATCCAAGCTTAGTTACTAATCTTACAGGGAACGTTGTTAAGTTCCACAAAACAAGCATTACTATAAAATCTCAAACTTCACATCTTACACAAATTAGAATTCCAGATTCTCAGTTCACTTGCAAACCCAAAGCAATAACAATATCGAACAATATAACGTAGCGAACGGTTCTATTTCCTGTTATTCCTTAATTATGATAATGCAAATGAAGTCGAACATAGCCAAGGATGAACTGCCTGATATCACACGGGGTCAGATTGCGGTGCTGATCCGTGTATACCGGTCGACGGACAACAGAACGCTCTCGTCTGGTGCCAGGACACGTGAGCGTGTTCCATTATGCACCGTTCCAAAAGAGGCTCTGAAGTCATGTTGCTGATAAACATCTTCGTTGTTGAAGATGCAGGAGACGTCTGAACTAGACTGGGTGGAGGTCCCCCAGCTGTTACTCCCGGAGTGCTGAATCTTGGGCTCAGATGTGTCTCCACCCATGTGCTTTAACGAGAGGTCTTTTGCATACATCTGGTTGGATGGCTTTGGCTGTTGTATGATCTTGGTATTGAGAAAGCGGCCACCAGATCCCCTAGCTCTCTTTAGTGCATGGCGATGCCTAGACTCGTGAAGATATGGCTGGAAATTTGAAGAGATGAAAATTTGTAGAAATGACATTATTTTATGCATCCAATAAGGTGCTGAATTACATAATAAAAGTACAGTCACAACTCTATACAGTCTTCTATTTGAATGCAGGAAAATATCACTGTAATTTGTTAATCCACAGAGTGTGTTCCTAGAGGCTTTTACTGTACTAGCACAATAACTGACTTGGAAGAGAAGAAGCTAAACAAATTTTAGGGACAAAGAGCGGAAAAATAATACCTTTCTAGCCTTCGTAATCTTGTTGTGAACCTCAAGTTTGGCACGAATTTGTCGACGCCTAAGGATAGCATGGTACTGTTTTGCATTCACATAAACAGGAATGCCTTCCGTGTAATCGAGAGGAAGAACAACTCTAGCAGGTGTCATCCCCATAAGTTTAGGATAAACCTAGTTACATTTCCAAAACAAGTAAATAACATGGTTGACCTTTATCATATTTTATGCAATGCAAATTTCATTAAGGGCCTAACTCAGCTTAATGCTACTCACTATTACATGTACTTTTGAGCTGATCAAAGAAACTAGTATGGATAAAAGGTCACTTATGATACCCCTGAAACATTTATATTTTTTTAGCTCACCACTCACCAGAACAGAAGAAAGCAACTTTTCTATATCATAGACACCAGAACAGAAAATTGCATTCATATAACATAAACTTTATAACTGATCCCAACTAGTTATATTATCGGCTCAATGGCAAGGAGTAGTATGTGTTTTTGGACTTCACTAGATAAACAAGTCTACTGGAGTTCAGTACTTACAACAGCATTTGGCCCATAAGCAGTAATTATGCTGCCAAAGTATGGTTCAGCAAAATGGTTGGAATTGCAAGCCTGTGAGGAAAAACAAATAGTAAGGTATAATTGTCTTAAATAAGACATCAAATGTAAATGGGCATGCTTATGATAATGAAGATGATTACTCACCAATGAAGACATGTGTTGGCCTTGAAGTTGATTATTGACATAATCCTCATTTCCCCAAGACAGATATGGTTTAGTACAAGCTTCCCCTTTTTTCAAATGAGTTTCAAACACATCTATAGGAAAGAAGAAAATAGTTCAAAACTCTGTATTTTGCATAACTACCATAGACTTTACTGTAACAATTACCAGGCTGAAATGAAATATTTTGCATGTTTGAGTTGCTTCGAGCCAAAGTAGCCCCTTCATTATGAGCTTGCCCAGATGACAGACTCGAAGAAGAATCCTGTTCTTGATACAGGGTATCTGATTGCTTTGCATGACTGTAACAGTGTTCAGATGTGTTTTCCGGCTCAGCAGCTGCTCCACATTTGGAGAGTGAGAGCTGTAGCTGCTTCGTGGGGTACCATGGAGACGCAGAAAGACTATCAAAAGCAATGGTATGACCAGAGTCCTTGCTGAGTACGCTTTGCATCCTATATATGCAGTTGTTAATCTTCTAGCTATCTAATGAAGTGGAAGGCCTTCAACAATGCGTAACAAAAGCGAGAATAACCTTTATAAACTTGTTACCTGATCCAGCATAAGACAAACTGGATCAGTTAAACATGGAACACTAGCTTACTTCAATGTTGTACAATTGTGAATTTAGCCTATTTATGAACTAAACTCTAGTGCGTTATTGTGACTGATAAAGAACTGTAAAGTAGATGTGAATAAGATCTATTTGGCTTAGAAAATACTATGTTTTCTGGAGTTCTATTGAAAGAAAGGAACTACAAGTTAAAACAACAACTAACCAACCCTAAGGGGTGAAACCAACTCTTACGAGAGGAATAAGCAAAATACTGACTACCTAGTAATAATCAAATCCTGCGACTCTCTTGTATAACTAGTCATCTGACAATATCCTGATTCAAAACTCTATTAGGTTACTTGTTACCGTAACAATTCTTTACCCCTTAAATGAGCCACACCTCTTCCTCCTCTTCTTGTCAACTCACATATAAAGTTCTAGAATTGCAAAAGAAATTATAGAACTTGAAAATCTATCTTAATCCCTACCACTACAGGAAACTGGAGTTTCATAGTTATCACTTTAAGAGCATCATTTTGAACGTAAGATTAAGAATAATCTAAGATAGGGATCCTATATAGTGCACCAAAGCTTAACTATATTTGGTGTACATTTACAGATTATAAAGGCAAATACCGTACACTAAGCAATCTACGGTTATTTGTGGAGTAACTTACTATGTGGCAACTGAAAGGTTTGTTCTCGTGCATATTTTGTTTTCCTTATTGGGAATCTGAAATAGGACAAACTATGTACATAACAGAATCCTTCCAACAAGTCCAGCTGATATTTACCCAGTTAAATTCCTAATATTAAGGGGCTATATACTTAATCCTCAGCTATAACCAATCGTGATTCGTGACACATCATTTGAGAAAACCTCATCAGAATCATATGCCCAAAAACCCAGGGTGAAATGGAGTTACTATCATTTGACTACCAAGTTAGTCGAAAAAGTGTACATTCATATAGGTACTTTATCAACACCGGATGGTAAAGAATTAAGCATTTACTGAAACTAAACAAAAAGCAATCAAGCATCCCAATAGCTTGGCCTCCAAAACACGCGTTCCACGACACAATTACTCGACTGATTCTAGTCCAGACTAAGGCAAGAATTGATATCTCAAACTTCTCCAAGTCTGAACTGACAGATGGCTCAACATATGATACAACCAAGGTGAGAATTTTCAAAACTTCAATGTTGTTCAAATACTACATCAGATACAACAAAGAAACAAAACTAGAGAAATTCAAGTCAACATAGAGATAACAGCAACAAAAACATAGAGTTAACGATTATCAGAAACATAAAATTCAGATTACAATACTCAAAATCAGCTAAACACACTCAAGAACAGTAATCCCTAAACCCTTTCCAGAGAAATCAAGAAACACAAAAAAGCATGAAGCTGTGTACATTTTTTGAGAGAGAAATAAAGAGAGAGAGACCTGTAGATAGATTCAGAAGTTGGCTTTTGTCTTTGAGAAGAACCCATGTACAGTTGTTTAGCTTTTGGTCCTTATGCTACATAGGTATCAACTCCAACAAAAAACTGAAGGAGAGGAGAAGAAGAGATAATAAGTAACTACCCTATGATATGATATTTAGATGTAAAAAAGATTGAATTGTTTAGCTTAAATAATTCCCTCCACCATTATCAGCCATACCCACCATCTCCTTTGTTTATCTTCGGATTCTTGAATTTGATGCAAAATCTTACTAAATTGAGTTTAAAATGCATACTTACTCACACTTAATTAATTAAGGTTTTGATTGCATAGCCAACCTCAACTTTAACTTTACTAGATGAGAAAACTTTACAACATTGAAATTTTGCATTAAAACCCCCACATCTATTACCTATCTCTAATTAGGGACGAAGTCAACATTTCAAATTTCAAGAGATAAAATTATATAAACAAGCTTATTTTCAAAATTGAAGAAACATATCCTAAAATGAAAATGTTACGCACAAAAATATTTCTTTTCAAAATTGAGCTTCAGACTGATCCCTAACTTTTAATGATCATAAAATTACAAAACGTGAATGGAGTGTGGTATATCCATATCACTACCACAAAGTCTGTACTTGAGCGGTAAGGATTTTTAGTACCGGAAATTAAGTATTGTTTTTTAATTTTATAGATGAGATTATAGTGTTGAGATATTGAATGTGAATTGGTGAAAGTAGAAAGGGTAAATTTATCGAATACACACAATAATTTTTTTTAGATTCTTCAAGGATTCTACCCAATTTTCCTGAAAAGATGTGTAGTGGGACTACTATTGACAAAAGCCATTGCCCTGTGACAGGGAAAAAGGCATCTAAGGTCTGAGGTGTGCTCCAATAACAAAGTTTTGCTCCCTCATATTTAATACCCATAATTAGTTGACATCTAAGTTGCATTAGTTCCACTAAACCCAACTCTATCAACCAAAAACAAGATAATTACGAGGCTTAATTAATTCAACGGCCTACTTGATAAACTTTAATCACATTCCAATAGAGTAGGACAAAACACTTAAAGAGAAATTAAAAAAATAATGCAGAGGAAGGGTACAAAATAGATAGGTCTTGATAAGTTCATGCTTTGTCAGCTAATGAGGAGCAAGATTATACATTAAGATTTCAGATTAAGACAATGATAGTGACATCATGTGTGACACAATTAAGCAAAACAAGATGGTCAGTATATAAAATCAATATAACTTACTTTCTTTTTAATCACCAAAATTGGAACTTGCAAAGAGGATTCTGAAAGCAAAAATGAATGTGATTTTCTGTTTAAGTATGTGAGTCACTCTATGATGATTATGAAAAAGAAACAAAAGGATCCAAAGTGAAATTGTCAATCCTTTTCCAATAATTACATGTTACCTGCCTTTTAAGAAAATGGCTCAACCTATTTTATAGGTTTTCTTGGCACAAAAGACTTATCCATTTCACTACTTTAATTCTTTATAACCTTTTTATTCTGTACCATTCAAAGTATTTAACTTTTACATCATACGTAATTCGTTATAAAAAATTTCATATGAAATAGTTGACTCTACACTACAAACTCGAGCAATTAGATGTATTAATTACAAAGTTGAAAAATACGCCACTTCAAATACAAGTAGAGTTAACAATGAAAAAACAAGCTAAATCTATCATTTTTAAAGTTGATCCCGCAAATAATTTCAACTTTAACATAAATTTATCTCGAATCATAATATTGAATGTTTAATTAAGATATACTGCTATTAATTACTAAAGTTTCAATTTATATATAGATTATCATATATTCCAGTTGAAGATTTTTTACATTATAATTAATTTGCACAGTTGCTAAAACATGTTAGATTCATTATAAAAAGCAATACATATGATATCTACTTTATCTCTTCTTTTTATCCTATGATGATATCTAAATACACTGAAAGCTAAATGTACTTGTAATATCAATTTTATGTGTAGTCTTCCTTTTTAGATATTCTCTGGATTTATCTTTATGGTGTCTAACCTTGCATGATGCATTATATCATTAAATGACAGATACCTAAAATTTTACACTTTTGAATAAGCCAACTTGATTATCTAATTGTAAAAACATAAGACAATAAAAGTACCAATAATGGAGTTTTTATCTCAATTACCTTGGGCTAAATGAACAGGAAAGGAGTCGTAGAATTGGAACAATGCAGTGTCTTCTCCAATGTAGTAATAAATTTCGTCGAATTTCTCAACTATTAACCTCCAAACATATAATGTGTTAGCGTGTTATACTTTGTTTCTCTAGTCACATTAATTATAATCGCGCACATAATTCATACCGTATACGAGTTCAAAGAGGCTCATACAAACAAGCGGGTAAGCATCGAGAGGCTATATCCAAGTGACCATTTTGAGCTAGCCCATAATATCTCAATGCTAAAGGAACAAGAATCTTTTGACTCCACAAGACAAAATACTCACATTCATATCATGTTGTATTTAAAATTTCGAGTCCATACTCACTTTAATGCTTCCACATAAAATTTAGAAATGATATGATAATATACTACTCGTAATGATAATATCAAAATCACATCCAAAAAGATCAATAAAAATTTATACTAGGAGTATTTAACAACTTTCCAAGTAGCCTACTTATGAAAACGATCTGTATAAGTATTAGAAAAATGTATCATTTTCGAAACCCAATTTTCTACTATTCTTTACAGCTGCCAGATCAAACCAGTTAAACTAACAACTGCCTTTCACCTCAAGATTACAAAACTAATTGTAATTAACAGATCATAAGTGAAGTGGGCTTATAATGGAACAAGTTTATTAGTATTAAAAGATGCTCTAATTATTGCTTAGCTGACGTAATACAAGGACATGGTATAGTTTAGATGTCCCAGTCATATTTTTAGAATGTAGTAATCATCAGAATTTCCTAAGTACGAGACAGACATTATAGCAGATTGTATTGACATGACTTGGCTTTCTCCATTAAGGTTATACTTTAGCCTTCATCTTTACTTCAACTCAAGATTCTTGATTCTTGCATGTTTTAACTTCTAATCGAAGATACAACATCATAGACCACAATCATCACATACAATAATAGGATACTAAATCTGGTAACATCCATTTCTTTCTAAAATCTGGCTGTTTGGTTTATATTTTGGTTTTAATGACTCACTCTAATCAATACGATCTCACAGTGAAATGTGTCTTTCAGTCGTTGTACGTATACCTCCATACAAGTAGTTCTGATCTCGCCTCTCAAGCCAGCGGATGGGTTGGGAGGGTGGAACGCCATCCAGAACACGAAATTGGAAATCCCCCAAGCTCTATTGGATTGCAATTATCACCTCACAGGAGGAAATAATCTTATTTTGGTTTTGAAGCACATTTCACTAGTAATGGCAATACCAGGCAGCAACAAATCAACCAAAGTAGGCACAAGTTAGAGAGCAGAATGAAGGTATTGCCACAGTTACAATGAACAGATTATCTAAGAACTACGCAGATTCACTCTATCACTCAGCGAAACCGATCCTAAAGCGTTCAAATCACTTCCCTAAAGAGATTATTTGCGTTACTTATATCTCCATTTAGATCTCATTTCTTTAACAAGCATCTGAATGTCTTATGTCCTTTCTACTCCAATAAATCTGACTGTGAGTTGATTCGAAAGAAGAATAGGTTTCTGGAACTTGATGAAATCTCATGACAACATTCAAAGCTATCTAAACTAGGATTGATACTTCATACCTCTGGCACAACCATAACACGTTCCAACCATAGCGTAAGCAGCTTCCTTTCAACACCAATACGTTGTCATCGATCTAACCATCTCCCTGGAAAGCTCAGTAGCCTCATTCGATCTTCCTGCATTCTCCTGTACTCCATCCAAGCATGTCATCTTGCCTATACCCTCTCCCCTCAATCCACATTTCCAATTCAAATCCATCTTGTCAACAATGTGAGTATAACGATTATGCTCACGCTTAAGTTTGCTCACCCTCTCTTCGAAAAACATGTCGCTGCATTGTCCAAGTATAATAACGATTATCCTCGCGTTGCATTATCCATCGATCGACTATCCAAGTAAGACACTGTACATGGGCAAACAATAATATTCCCGTCAAACCCTTCTTGGTGAACGTGAACCCATAACATTTAAAGGAATCAAGTTCTTTAATTTTGTTTCTACTTCACAAGCATATTATCAAACAGTTACAGTGCATTCTCAATTATTCCCATTCTTCTGCGAATTCTTCATAATAGCCGATTTGAACTTTCCTGATCAAGCATGAGATCTGGTAAGTTTTTCTCACAAGGAGCTCGACGGAAGTGGTACCTCATGGCGGGCAACGGCGGTTATCGGTGATTACGGGTGGTACCCTAAAAATCACCACTGCAACATATTTCCAATTGAGTGCGTAGTTGTTTACTTTTTGGGCCTCAAGCCCATATTATTATACCAAACAGATTTGTGGGCTTTGCGAAGACTTGGTCTCTCTTAATGGACTCCTCGTCCAATTAGAAATCCCCTTCATTATTAGTTAGTATAGTTCCATAAGGAATTATATTTGTGAATCCTAATACGACTTGGCAACTACTATTAAGTATTAATTACCATAAACAGATCACAAGCATACCTATAAATGTGTCGTCCAATCTCTCCCAAAATCATATCACAAATTCTTCTTCATTCTCTTGTTCTTGAATCCAAATATTCCCAGTTCTTGCTCATTCTTGATCAAGTTCACAAAACTCTTTCGACAAATTTTCACTAGCTATACTCACCATGACGAGAAATCAATCTGATAAGTCTGTTGGGAAGAGAGATCTCTCAACAGCAATTCTAGACAAGAAGAAGGCGGCTAACCGTCTCATCGTCGACGAGGCTGTGAACGACGACAACTCCATTGTCTGTCTTCACCCCAATGCCATGGAAACGCTCCAGCTTTTCTCTGGAGACAATGTTTTGATCAGGGGTAAGATCAGAAAGGACACTGTCTGCGTTGTAGTTTCAGATGATACCTGTGAAGAGCCTAAGATTCGGATGAACAAGGTTGTCAGGACTAACTTGAGGGTTCGACTAGGGGACGTAGTTTCTGTCTATATATGCCCAGATGTTCGGTATGGTACCCGTGTTCATGTGCTGCCGTTGGAGGATACGGTCGAAGGTCTTACTGGAGATCTTTATGACACGTACCTGAAGCCGTACTTTTTGGATAATACTAGGCCAGTTAGGAAAGGGGATCACTTTCTTGTCAGAGGTGGGATGAGAAGCGTGGAGTTTAAGGTAGTTGATACTGAGCCAGGGGAGTACTGTGTTGTTGCGGCTGATACGGAGATTTATTGCGAAGGTGAGCCTGTGAAAAGGGAGGATGAAGGTAGGTTGGATGAAGTCGGGTATGATGATGTTGGTGGTGTTAGGAAGCAGATGGCTCAGATTCGTGAGCTAGTCGAATTGCCCCTCAGGCATCCGCAGCTTTTCAAGTCCATTGGTGTGAAACCGCCGAAAGGGATTCTGTTGTATGGACCTCCAGGTACTGGTAAGACTTTGATTGCCAGGGCTATTGCCAATGAAAGTGGCGCGTTCTTCTTTCTGATTAATGGACCTGAGATTATGTCAAAGATGGCTGGCGAGAGTGAAAGTAATTTGAGGAAGGCATTTGAGGAAGCAGAGAAGAATGCTCCTTCGATTATTTTCATCGATGAGATTGATTCCATAGCACCTAAGCGAGATAAGACGAATGGTGAAGTTGAAAGGAGGATAGTTTCGCAGCTTTTGACTCTTATGGATGGGTTGAAGTCTCGTGCCCATGTAATTGTTATGGGGGCTACCAACAGGCCAAACAGCATAGATCCTGCTCTTCGAAGGTTTCGCAGGTTCGACAGGGAAATTGACATTGGTGTTCCTGATGAAGTCGGAAGACTTGAAGTTATGCGAATACATACCAAGAACATGAAGCTTGCTGAAGATGTTGAGTTGGAAAGAGCAGCGAAGGAAACCCATGGTTATGTTGGTGCTGATCTTGCTGCTCTCTGCACGGAAGCTGCACTTCAGTGCATTAGAGAAAAGATGGATGTCATTGATTTGGACGATGAGGAGATTGATGCAGAGATCTTAAACTCCATGGCAGTCACGAATGAGCACTTCAAGACTGCTTTCGGTATGAGCAATCCTTCAGCATTACGTGAGACTGTTGTTGAAGTACCTAATGTGAGCTGGGAAGATGTTGGAGGGCTCGAAGGTGTCAAGAGGGAGCTACAAGAAACTGTTCAGTATCCTGTTGAACATCCGGATAAGTTTGAGAAATTTGGTATGTCTCCTTCAAAGGGTGTTCTTTTCTACGGACCGCCTGGATGTGGTAAAACACTACTTGCCAAGGCTATTGCGAACGAATGCCAAGCTAACTTCATTAGTATTAAGGGGCCTGAGCTGCTTACCATGTGGTTTGGAGAGAGCGAGGCCAACGTTCGTGAGATATTTGACAAAGCAAGACAATCTGCTCCGTGTGTACTCTTCTTCGACGAACTTGATTCAATTGCTACTCAGAGAGGTAACAGCGGAGGAGATGCTGGTGGGGCTGGTGATCGTGTTTTGAACCAACTTCTGACTGAAATGGACGGCATGAACGCAAAGAAAACTGTTTTCATAATAGGTGCTACCAACAGACCTGACATAATCGATTCAGCTCTGTTGCGTCCAGGTCGTCTTGATCAGTTGATTTACATACCGCTGCCTGACGAGGAGTCACGTGTTCAAATCTTCAAATCTTGCCTTCGAAAATCTCCACTTTCCAACGAGATTAATCTTGGACTTCTTGCAAAATACACTGAAGGTTTCAGTGGGGCAGATATCACAGAAATATGTCAGCGCGCTTGCAAATATGCCATAAGGGAGAACATCGAGAAGGACATGGAGAGGGAGAGAAGGCAAAAGGACAGTCCTGAATCTGCAATGGATGTTGATGAAGTTACAGAAATCAAGGCAGCACACTTCGAGGAGGCAATGAAGTTTGCTAGGCGAAGCGTTAGTGATGCTGATGTACGCAAGTACAAAGCGTTTGCTCAGACTTTGCACCAGTCTCGCGGTCTTGGATCAGAGTTCCGCTTCCCTACATCGTCTGGTTCCGATGCACTTGCCGCCCCTGCTGATGCTGGAGCTGAAGAAGATGATTTATATAACTAAAGGCTTTTTTAGTTCCATATTATTTCAGTTAGCTACTCAGCAGATTCTCTTTTGTTCAATTAGGAATTAGGATCGTTCCTTGTTTTTTGATTTAAGTCTCTTGACAGTCTGGTTTCTTTTCTTGTATATTCATCAATTCAACTTCAAAGACTTATAAACAGAAACATATTCAAGAAAAACTATACTAACACTTTGAAATACTCATCCCCACCATAAAAATAATCATTAGCTATTGTGCAAATTGAAAAGAAAAAAACCAGCTTAATCTTTTTCCTTATCGGCTAGTCTAGTAAAAAAGATGAAGAATTCACTTTCAAATATCTCTTGGTGCTACTTCATTCTCCATTTTCATCGCAATAGGTTTGGGTTGCACAAAATGTATAACCATCTTCAGTTCAACTATACCAGTCGAGAAAAAGAACTGAAAACGTAAGGACGAATAGAAAAGCGACATGATAGTCCTGCTGCCGCTATTCCTTTGAATGGCTTGCCTTGACTGATCATTACCAAGCTCTACATTCTTTGTAGCTTCAACTGCTTGATCATACAAACTCTCTATCTGTCTAGCCTGGTGCAAGACATGTGTAGACATAAGATGGTTGAGTGCAGACATCTCTACCATCCTGCTTTCTGTTTCTTGCACAGCATCTAACATGCTGGACAACTCAACCTGGAGAGCACGTGTATCATCGTCCAATAGCTGTTGCTGAAATCTCACTGCCTCTAGTTGAGCTTCATCAGAGTGCCTGACTTCAAAATTGTCTCTCTTTAGTAATTATATTCCCAGATGTAGAGCTATTCAGAACATCATTGATTGAAGTCCTCTTAGGTTTTCTTCTTGGTGCCACCCGGTTGATTGCATCTTGGAAACGCAAAGCTGTAAGCTGGTCAAACTGTGATGTCACTGTGTGAAGCTTTTCACTTAGTATCAAAACCACTCCATGTTTGTGAGCTTTGGTATTTATGTATCTGCATTTATAATTTCACTCCTGCTGCCAAGCCATCCGCCCTTTGAACTTGCTTCTTCATTTGTTATACTATCGTTGCCAACATCTATTTGCTCCTTGCATGCTTTTATGAACACAGTCACTTCATGCTCAATGCTGTCTCTTTCTTGCTTGGTGGTACGGTGTAGATCTACATAGTCCTTTTTGTGCTCCACAAGGAACTGCTCCAAAGCTCCAATACTTTCAGTGCAGCTTTCGTGAAAGAGGTCCTTTCACGCTTTTTATGCATGATAAATGATGCCATAACAGCTGCTGTTTTCGACTCTGGTATATCCCAAATTCATTGCTGCTCTGCACGCTGCATCTTTGAGATCCTCGGTTCTATCTCTAACCTTTGCCATCTTTTGGATATGGAACTCAAGGGGCAAAATTATCTTCTTTCCAATCAGAGAGGTGGCGATGCGGTGAAGATTGCAAAAAATCAAGGTATAACATGAATATCTCTCCGAGACAGTAATAATGGAAATGGATCAAACTAATGACCCATCGGCACAGGGAAGAATATTCCTTCTACTTTGTATAGATGCACTCTGACTTCAGTCTTTGTCATGGCTAATGAAGTACATCAAATTGCAGATGCAAAGCTACTAGATCCATTTTCGAACTGTATATCAGTTGTGCAGCAGAATGATGTTCTTTCTAAGCCGAATAAGATCAAATCAGAGATCGGTCGAGGAAAATTCCATAGTAAGCAAACAGGAAGTAATTATAAAACCTAGAAATTCAATTCGCAAGTATGTTGTTACAAGTTGGTACAACTTACAAAGAGTCAAAAGGATATCATATAATACATCGAATTTTCTCCCAAATTCACTCCTCCAAACCCTAACCTCATACTGAGAAAGTGACAACAAATTGTATCCAGTAATACGGAAATGCAGCATAGGAGCTAGAATCATAAATCCTAATTGCAGTTGAACGTTGATAAGCATATTGGAAAAGCTATTCAAGAGAGAAAATGTCTTACCAGAGAAATCGGAAGGTTGAAAAACGACCATCTCTCTGAGGAAAACATGCGAATGACCTATCGATCCATCTATTTCTCTTCTTCAACAGAGAAAGTATCTGCAAATATCGATCAATTGGGTCCAACTCTAAAATGTGGATTCAGTTTATAATGCTGATTGTTAGATTAAAAATTAGATTTTATTATTTAATCTTTATATTTGAGTATCTCAAGTTGATGAATAATAACTCAACTCGAATATTATAATGTAGAGTAGGGAAACGAACAACGAACATGAAAATTTGACGAAACTCAACTCGTGTTGAGTTTGTACAACTCAAGTTTAGAGCTAAACAATTGGGTTGGTAATATTTGTAAGTAAAAATGTGAGGTTGTATACAATATTTCATTAGTACTGTACTGTATATGTGTTTTTTCATCCTCATCGGCGACCTTTAATCTTAGCCGATACACAGGCAACACAAAGATTCCATCATTCTCACACAGTCAATCAGCATCTCAAAGAATTTACTAGAAGAAAACATTGGATATGGAATTCTTTTCTTTCTTACCAGAGGGGTTTTGTGCCCTGTAACATTTTGTGACATTACATACAAGTATCAATTCAAACTTGCTTATTTGATCACTTGTACAAGATAAATAAGAGATATCTAAGTACTTATTAACATTTCAGAGTTATTGTAAATTTGGAGGCCTCAGAGTCACAGCACCACATTCTGATGGCAGAGCCGCCATTTCATTAGGCCAAGACATGATATGGAGCTTGATGTTGTCTGTGTTCTCCATTGCTGTAAATAGTGTTTGCCTGATATCTGTATCGTCACAACAGTGGATTAAACCTTCTGTGTCGACAGTCGATGGCATTAGGCTTTTTCCTTGAAGCCTGGAAATCACCAGGCGATGCCCCGTTTCACTAGCTTGTTCGAGTAAATGCCCCAGACCAGCACGTTCAGCCGCTGTCCCCTTTGTAATAGAGTAAATTAACATGAATCCCTGCAAAGTTTCCATTTTATAAGCTTATGAACATCCAGATGATTTTATCTGTATACACAGGATATGTTACCTCTTCATTTCGTTTAATGTCCATTCCGAACCTGGCTTCACCAGGTCCTGGGAAAAGTTCCAGCAGTATTTCTGAAACACCAGGTAGAAACCAAAGTCTAATCCCATGTACGATGTTTATTGTCGTAGTACTGATACTTTGTTGCCTCGACCGTGTCACTTCTGTCCCCATTCCCTGGTTCGTCTGAAAGATAGAATTTAATGACTTGACATAACAGTTCGAGCCAAGTTATTCAAGAAAATAAAATATCAGAGAGAATGTTGATACCGAAGTAATGATCTGTTCGGATTGGATGTTGACGAAAATAAGAGGAATCCCGGAAGAAACTGCTGCAGAAAACCAGGCCATGGCCCTGACTGTGGGAGCTTCAGGGCCACATTCTTTTGTAAGAGGCATGATTAAAATTGAGCTAACAACAGTAGACCGATTATCAGGCAGATACGTGCCTACTTTCCTCTTCCAGTCGTATTTGATTCCCTTCTTCTGAAATCCCCTGAAGTCCAAATTAACCACACTTCTGCTCTTTTCTGTTGGATCAATGAACAATTCTTAGGTTTCACATTTCTACTAACACTAGTTAGTTCAATTCACATAGCTAAGCTAGCACAGAAAGCTTCAATTACCTTGAAGCTCAAAGCACTCTTCAAAAGTCAAGTCAGCCAGAACAGCAACATGCCTCTCATCCGAGGCTGCTCTAACCGTAAACCTCTTCTGCAGCTTTGCATTTCTGTCAGGCACAACGCACACACGGAGCTTGATCGTGTTTTCTCCTCTTCTCACCTTCAACCACACATACTCAGCCACCCGGTTTATTTTCCCAAGATGTAAGCTCAGTTCAGCCCTAGCTTTAGCAGATACAAATGACTCAGTTCCATCTTGAGCTATACCTTCGATGATGTCTCCTGGTAAAGGCATACTTTCATCCCACTCTTCTGGCGAGTCGTGCTTAACTTCTTTCACACCGACCACTGTCTGAACAGAACTCATATTATCTCTTATCTCGGTAACATTTCTACATAGGAAGTCGATGCACTTATACGGTTATACCCTGTAGAGGATAAGACAGTATATACCTTCACCGTTGATGTCTAAGAATTGAGTTTTAGTACTCAACGATTGGATAAATTTGAAGCTTAGGTTTTTCCAATGTTTTCCTTGACAAAGTAATTGTCTTTTCCGTTCTTCTTGTTCACCCAGTCCTTAACTCTGCCAGCTGCCAATAACTGATTTTTCTGCAACATAGACATTGACATGAGTTTACAATAAATACCAGTTAACTAAAGCTACAAGTTTAAGAATTTCTATCTTTTGTGGTTTGTCGAATCTGCTCACAATCTCAAATTGTAGAACACTAGAACTTATCGGACGCAGATTGGTACTTGCTTTTTTGTCTACTTCCATAAGTTTTGTGTGCACATCCTGAATCAAGAAATCTGAAACCTTTCAGCAACATTGTATATGAGAATTCCTCAAGTGTGTAATTAATAAGACAAATCTTCAATTAAATAGGCAAAACCACAAACTGAATTTTTATTTAAAAGGTTCTTTCATAACATTAGTATATACAGAATTACAAATCTATTCTAGGAATTACAACCTCTTTCAGATAATTTACAGATTTCCCTCAGTAACTATCAGGTATCTATGACAAAAGGAAATGAACATATATACAATCATTGTCATATCCAATACATGGTAGAAAAGATATGATTATTTTTTGTGACCAACAACAGGCATCAACATTTATGAAGTATCTTCGACAGCTTGATTAGCAGACTCGTATATTTTGTTCATTTCTTGCTGAAGATCATCTATCTTCATCATAGCATACACCCGTCTCTCCTTATCAGGATTCGAGTTCAAGACACTTTGCTCCTTGGCTATGCCACTCTCACACTTTTTTATCTGCAATATGCTTGAGCAGAACAGAAATGGACTAAGTAATGTTATACACATACATAGATTAGATATCGAAAATGAAAACAAGTAAACCCAATGTCGTACCGTTCTGTATGGCCATCTATCCAAGTTTCCAGCACGGCATATTTTCTTTAAAGCTGATGGACAAATTTGTAATCTCCGTGATGCTTCCTTTTCTGGCAGATGGAAGTAAGGAGCGAAATCTTTGAGGGACATCAACTTTGTTCTCTTTCTCTGCGTTAAGTCATCATTGAAACAGTCAGCATGGTATAAGAATAAGGGAGTCAAACCCTGTATCAAGTGATCGTTCAAACCATCAAACTTATTAACCTGAAAAGCAAGATCGATTATTGACCCTCTATGTTGATTTCCCTGCTCTTGTGGACGTTTTCTATTGACAACTTGATTCATCTGCATACTGTCTTCTGCTGTAGAATATATAGACCAGATTTATCACAGTCTGCTCTCTAAACTTGACATGATTGCAATAGATAAGGAATTTTTGTAAATCACTCTTATGAAAATACATTCCAAAAATAGAACTAACCCATTCCATTTTGAGGAGGAACCGAAGTTTCTGCAACTGGAGTAGCACCACCCTCAAGTCCAACGCACAAAGCATCGTAGAAATAAAAGTGAGGGTCTTGCCTCATGACAAGACCTTCTCTCTTTCGCTCATCGAAGTATTGTACTAAAAACTGTTTCACATTCTCCATGCTTACCTGCGACAAACTATATCAACAAGTTCAGAATAAACAGTAGCATTTCAATTAAATAAAGCAAAGATAACAAGGCTACGAATATGTCCAAGCTTACTCAAACATATGGTACTCGCACTCTACTGAAGATGTATTACGCGGATATTTCTCTACCACCGCATGATTGATTATGCCAACTCGTCCATGGATTTCAAGCTTTTGAACATGAATATCTTCATACATACGAGATTACAGAATATTGATCATAAAACTGTATGAATAATACATGAACAAATCACACTTTTGAAACAATTAATAAACAGACCATTGAAATGAACAATTTCGCGAAGCGTTTCGCAACAATAGCAGCCATACGGAACAGGTTGAATTGGCCAAGCATGAGTTTGAATAGGTACCCCAGTTGCAATATTTTGAGGAGGAACATTAGAATAATCAACCCCATCACCGCCATTTTCACCATTAAAACTTCCTGAGAAATCATTCTCCTGGTTCGCTTCTTCATTATCGGGACACACTTCATTATAGGCATCCATAATATCGTCAAGTCCCAAATTCATATGATTTCCATCTATCAGGATTCCAAATTGATCAACAATTTCACTATCATGTTGAGTAATGGCAGTTTCTTCTGCCATTTTAAATTTGCTAGTGATGAAATGATGGTGGTGGTGGAGGAGCGACGCTTGATGCCTACCAAGCGCCGCGTCGCTAAGAAGAGACTGGAATTGCCGATGAGTTGTTTCGAAAGGATTTTGGTCTTATAAAGGAGAAGAAGATATGAAAAGGCGGGAAGAAGGAGACGGTTAAAGACCGTTGAGAAAATTTAACAGACATTAAAATTGAAATTTTTAAATATATTTCTTTTATTTAAAGTGATGTCATTTCTGATTCAAACCTTTTCAATTTTTCTCAAATAAACTGGCAAAACTATATATATATATATATATATTAGTATTGAAATTTTAAAAGTGATTTTCAATATAACTTATTTTGAAACTTATTATTTTATTACAAAAACCCAATAATATCAATTAAATCATATATAACTAATAATCTATGGGATCTTTAAATATGATTTTATTGTGATCAAATTCATTTTGAAACGAATATAACACCAAAATGTGTGAAATTGATATTTCCTTCCGGAAAGTTTCAAGAGTCATATATAAAATAATTCAGCCGCATAATTAATATGTAACAATACACAATTTACAAATACAGTACACAATTTATATACAACGTCGCACAATTAGTACACATATTACACTCTTATAAAATTTTTGAGAACTCTTAAAAAAAGGTTTTTTTAATGTATTTTTGGACCTTTACGGTGTGACCAAAACTAGATGGACTATTCTGCACATGAAGAAAACCATATACCCTTGATGCCAACTTTACAAATCACAATCACTACCAAAGAAGAAAATGACTGTAAACAGAAGTGGCAAGAAATGAGAGCTGGAGTCATCTTCTTCACCTCAATTCGATCATCAGTTTCAGTACCCTCACTTTTTCAGTTCAATTCTCACCTTACCGGAAAAAATAGCTTCACTCTTGATACGCTTAGCCTCAAGTCAACCCGTAGAACTACGAAATCATCAACCCTAACCTCAGCTTCACTTTTATCTATGGCTTCTGCTGAGCAAGCTCGCGTCCCTCCTGCTCTTCAATCGCCTGTTCCTCCCATTACTAAGGTGATTAAAAAGCTCTTGTATCTATACCAGTGTGATTATTGTGTTTCCTATTTGAGAAAAGCGTAATTTAGGTTAATGATTTGATCGTTTTGAACTGATGTTTGATCATTCCTGGTTTCCGATTTCTGGTGAATACTGTTTATTTGCTTATATATTTGTTCTGGGAAGGATATTAATTTGTTTGGGTTGTTGATGTTGTGTAGTATAAGATTGGATTGTGCCAGTTGAAAGTTACTGCTGACAAAGAAAGGAACATTTTGCACGCACGGACAGCGTTGGAGGAGGCTGCGGAAAAGGGAGCGAAGCTTGTCGTTTTACCTGTGAGCTTATTGTGTTTTTCTTTTTAATCTTTTGGCTGGGCTCTGAATGAATATGAGTTTCAATGGTTGTGGATACTTGCTGTATAAAATGGAAAATTGTAGTGGATTGCTTGGTAATTTGCATTGTTAGAACCTGATTGTTAATATCTTCTGTCATTGTATGTAGTGGTACTTGCTATACAGATATTGTCACAATTAGAAGGCTAACGTGGTGTGCATCTGCATTTTCCACCAGGAAATATGGAACAGTCCATATTCAAATGATAGCTTTCCAGTATACGCTGAGGATATTGATGCTGGTTTTGATGCATCCCCATCAACAGCCATGTTATCCGAAGTTGCTAAGCTTCTGAACATCACAATAGTTGGAGGTTCAATTCCAGAAAGAAGTGGTGATAAGCTGTACAATACCTGCTGTGTGTTTGGACCAGACGGGAAACTTAAAGTCAAACATAGAAAGGTGACTCATCCTCTTTGGTGATACTTGGGATAAATGAAAAACTTTGTTGTACATTTCAGTTCAAAAGCTTTTGATTGCCTTTAGCATATACTACAACAACTTTCATCTCGTGGGCATGATTTTATTCAGCATATGTTTGCCATTCAGTTTTCGTAAGTGTTCCCCTGATTTAAAGATAATTACGTTTTCAGAGGATAAACTTCTCACTCCAACATAATGTCTACTGCAGCACTGGTGCTTCTTGAGGACCATGACTGAATATATGCATAACTACCTGTAAATGTTGTCTGATGCTAATAATACATATCTATGAGACAAGAATATAAACTTTAAAGTTTTCAACATTATTGTGAAGCTTCTGTATCACTTATCATGATGGCACGATGCATTGAGAAATTTTACTTATTCGAGCTCATTTTGTAACAGATACACCTTTTTGATATTGACATTCCTGGAAAGATTACCTTCAAGGAGTCTAAGACCCTTACAGCTGGGGAGACTCCAACCATAGTTGACACGGGTACTCATTTATGCAGTTGTGGTCTTAATATGCATAACCTATGGTTTTTAGAGACTGCTACTCAGTAGCTTTGGCTGGACGACATTCAGTCTAAGACAACGAAACTAGTTTGGGTTAGAGGACATTCAGTTTTAAGATTGTGTCCATCTTTGCAATCATTAAATTGTTCTTGTTTTGGACTATTCTATGGCTCTTGCAGGCATGGTGATGATGAACTGATCAAATATTTTAAACAGTCATTTTGTGATGGTTATGATTTGTAGTTCAATATAGCATATGATGTGCGTTAGACTGAGATATGCTGTTTTGATTATGTGCCTATTGAACTCATTTCACATACTGTATGATATAAATCACCTTAGTGAAACCCGATTTGGCATCCATTACATGATAAACCTCTAAATGCTTTGTCAGCTATTTCTCATTATATCAAAAGCATGGTCGTATTGTTAATACGGTAAAGTTGAAGAGTTTCATTTGAGATAAAGTGATAATAATCCAACATAGCAAGATACACTTTTAAGCTCAAGAACCAATCAGGATTCAGGAATGTGTGTCTGACAGTGCATGTAATATGTCATGTGCAGAGGTTGGCCGAATTGGAATTGGTATCTGCTACGACATTAGATTTCAGGAGCTGGCGATGCTATATGCCGCAAGAGGTTGGTCGTTACACAACTTCAACATTTTATTATTTTGATATTTGTTTTACTTATAACTTACTGAAGTTTTGGAGCTCTGCTTGCTTGTTTATGGACATTTTGTGGCTACTCAGGGTAATACACTATCATGACCAAAGCATTTGCTATCATGGTAACATCCCTGTGCTTGCAATGCAGCACTCATTGGAAAATAAGATTTTGGTGTATTTTCTAATATTGTTTTAACAATGAAATTACCCATGGAGGAATTTACATTAATACTATGAACTAGGGAATGAAGAAATAATTTGTCTCACTTAGAGGACTTGTATTACTGCTAAATCTTCTACCTGCCCCTGTTCTGAGATATTCTGCATTTTTTATTCAGGCACTAATGTTCTGAAAACCTTACACTATTCTTTTGTTCTTGGAAGTCAGAAAGGTTCATAACTTCAACGCACATTGTACTTGTTTGTGATAGGATTTTCCGAGTTTTGATTTACTGAAATATCTCTAATGGAATTCTTAGTAACTAAATACACTTTTGCTTGATGCCACGTGCTGGTGTAATTTCTCCTTACAACCTAATAAAATGATAAATATGAAGACAGCCTCCTTGAACCCGAACAGATCGTGCTACGAGTTTTAATTATTTTCTATGGCAACTTGTTCTGCATTTTTTATGCTTGCTTGCATGACAGTATTACTAAACTTTGTTGTCAAGGTGCTCACCTAATTTGCTATCCCGGTGCGTTCAACATGACTACTGGACCTTTACATTGGGAGTTACTGCAACGGGCGAGGTAATTCTGTTAATTTCTATTGGACTTCTACTAAATTTGCTTCACTGTACTTGAGTTCCAGATCCATTATATCAAATAATCTTGACTTGCTATCGGAATGTATGCCCATGTCCATGTGAGGTCAATGAATGAACTGAAATTTGTAAACTTATGTATGTGATCCAATGGTCTGTTTTAATTTTTATACATGTTTCAAAGGTTTTGAAATTCCAAATGTCACTTGGTAAAGTCTTCATGTGATATCTTTAAAAATGGCTCTACACAAGAATCATCAGCACTTTCTGGGTTATGTAATTCCTAGTGCTTCTGAATTCTGATATGCAATACACATTCAATGAATGTGTGGGGGTTTTACCATTACACATAATGCAGCAGTTCATATTTTACTGTGTTTGATATTCTAAAGCCTTAGACTACATATTGAGTTCTTTAGTTTTTTTTGAAACGGCTAAAGGGTGACTCGAACCCCACCTATTGGTTGGAGGTAAAGCGTCTTACCAACTGAGTTGCGCTTTGTTGTATATATTGAGTTCTTTAGTAGTTCTTTTAATTCATATTATCATATTCTTCAGCTCTTAATTAATAAAGTCGTTGGCACGGGTCCTATCCTTCGCTGATCTTATTTCTTCATTCTTTTACTGCAGGGCTGTGGATAATCAGGTATTCAGTTATAAATGGTTTCCATTTACACATCCTCATTTTTCGGTACTCTTGGGTTGGGGTTGACGAATGACGGGGGGTCAACTGGCCTTCGCTATTTGCATATCATGGTATTTTGGAAATATTAAACAGATGCCCTACTCCGTGCCTTTTCAACTGATACTTAGTTGGGGCATTGCCAAGTTCATCCTCCTGCCTTTCAGTTAATAAGAAATTGGGATGACTTTTTGAAGAATCATTAGATACTGCAATTCTTCCACTTGAGTATTATACGGACTTATTTTGACAATGTTTCTGTCAGTTGTATGTGGCAACTTGTTCACCTGCTCGAGATGCAGAAGCTGGATACGTCGCTTGGGGTCATTCCACACTCATTGGACCAGTAAGTTGAACGTTATATTAGTCCTTTTCTCAACCAGCATTTGACTTGCCACTGTGAACTTCTGAATGGTAACATCACACCTCACAGTTTGGAGAAGTACTTGCAACTACTGAACATGATGAAGCAATAATCATATCAGAGATCGACTATTCACAAACCGAGTTGAGGAGGTGAAACATCTTTGTATTAGTATACATGTACATTGCCATATATGCAAATATGCCAGTTCACACAGCTATTACAATCTCATGACAAGCCTCTTCTTGTTCAGAACAAATCTTCCTTTGGCGAGCCAAA
The DNA here is from genome assembly GCA_036897095.1 of Plantago elongata. NCBI lineage: Eukaryota > Viridiplantae > Streptophyta > Magnoliopsida > Lamiales > Plantaginaceae > Plantago > Plantago elongata. The sequence continues at coordinate 49,299 of JAYMSP010000053.1, forward strand.
GACGGGGCGATCTCTACCAGTTGGTTGATGTACAGAGATTGAATTCTCAATAAACAAAGAGAAAATGCTGGCTGTTAAACGGTTCATGCTCTAAAACGTGATGTAATTCTGACGAACCAAAAAGCCAGCCATGTACTGTACTGGAGAGCATGTATAGAAGTCCAAGAGTGGAAAACAATTTAGTGGAAATCCACATGTATTGTACCTTGAACTGCAGGTGTTCTGCAGTGATCTTTCATTCCTGAGTTTCCTGACAGAGCCGAGGAGAACGGAGAACCACCTTTTCTATCTCTAATAATGCAGCATTTATCTCTATATTAGCTCTATAATGTTAGTACCATATGTTGGGCTCTTGAATTCTGTATGACTGTATAACAATCTTAATAAAAAAATCAAGTCAAACCAAGGAACAATTTGTAGAACTATTTGCAGAAAAGATTCTTTTCGCATTTCAAATTGCTATAGGGTAATTGAGATGGATTTAATTGAGTTTAAAGATGGTTAATAGGTATATTTAGGTTGGGTTTAACAATATCCCAATTTAACGAACTCAGCTGCAAACCAAACTACAACAATTCAATTCGATTTGATTTGATTCAGTTACGAATTTTCAGAATGTTACACACCATCTTACATTTCACCCATAAATTTATATCCGCAGTTGTTAATGCTCATTTGCCTTGAAATAGAGAGAGGAGTAGCTCCATGTTTTGGAACCACTCCAAAATTTATAATAACGTGTAATTAAACTCTCTATGTAATGCATCACACCAAATATGCAAAAGGCAATCCCAACAGGTCCAGCCAAAGTGGTTGATATCTCCATTATTTTCATATAAATATTCTTACTATTATTATAGAATCTCATAATTCCTATAATTGATGGGCAAAAACAAGGGAAGATGAAAGAAAATGAAACGACCAGATTAATCATTGAATATTTGGAGGATAGTTTATGTATTGTTAAGAAACAATAGAAGGTAAAATCAAAGTCTTTTGTCATTTTTCGGCTAAATTTTAATGCAAACCGACTCCATAACATAATACAAAAACCTTGGGCATTTAGCATGTCGCAAATAGGGAGTTTTGGGGACCCAAACTGTTCAAAAATACAGTGTAGAGTACTATATTGTTGGAGGCCCCATTTTTCTGGTGTCCTGTTAAGAAGGGCATTTTTCTCCATATTTACTTACCATTCTTAATCTTCCCATTTGAAATCATGATAGCACAAACCTCATTGTATGACAATAGCCAGATATATTCTAACATGTTTGTAAACTACCAAATGACGTTTCTTAAATTTCTTTTCTACTTGTTCCATATGACAATAACCAAGATTTGTGAACGTGATTTTTGGAATTACGCTCATGATTGAATCACAAGTGGTAAGGTGTTTTAGAGATCACCTCATAAATCTATAGATGGTACCCATTAGATCCGCTAGGAGCCCTATGTTCGATCTACACTACGGCTTCTTGAAATACGTCGAGTGTAATTTTATATTGAATCATACGTTCTTCTGATTTATAGTCTCGAAACAGTATATACTTGTTTGTCGAAATCCACCCCTAATTAACAATGACCTCCTTTACCAAGTCCCCATAACACCGGTCAATTTGCATGGTGGAGCCCATCACGGGAACCACAGTGAACGTCGAGGGGGTGCTAGTGTCGGGTCGGGGTGCTAGTGTCGGGTCAAAATAACATTTAATGCATTGTAGTGAAGTGGATTGAAGAAATTGAAAGGGCAGGGGGTTGGAGAATGCACGTGGAGCATTGTGCTAACCATCTGACAAAAGAAAGCAATTCTTATACAAAGACACAACAGTTGAAACATAGCTGATCGAGAGACATCTCCTGCTGTCAGAAGGGACGCTTCTCTTCACAATCACACCTTCACGGCTCTGATCCCCATTTATTCCACCCTCTCTATTGTCTTCCTTCTTTAATTCCAACAATAATCCGATCAATCAAAAATCAAAACCTAGAATTTATTTAAACTCAAGTTGAGTGAACGTCTTTATCATGAATAACGCGTTTATAGGTATAACATCGACACTATTTATGATCCATAATGTTTTTTAAGTTTTCGTTCATCTTTCCAAGCATCTCTGGAAAAATCATTGTTATACAATAATTAAATAGTCATTAGTCAATTGTGAAATCACCCTAACGATCTCTAATTTTAGAGAGTTTCAATGTTTGAAAACTCTACTCATGTCAACAATCTACATAATTGTTTACAGTTCCTTGATAAGATAAAAATCATAAGATTTGTGACCTATTAGAAAAATCTCATGATTTGATGACGAGAATTAGGGGTGTTTAGCAAACCAAACGTTCAATTCGTGTTCGACATTGATCTGTTCGAGGACACGTTCGTTAACAAATGAACACGAACTTAAAATTTATTGTTCGGTAGTTCGTGGACACACACACACACACACACACACACACACACACACATATATATATATTATTTAAATAATATAGTAAGTAATATAATATAGTAATACATTTTACTCCATTTTGAATACTTGTAGACTTGTAGCTCGTCTTAATTTATATTACTCGTAAGATGAATGTGTGATATGACATGTAGCTTGAAATATGATTATTGAGGGAAATCTCATTCTATTTTTTATTATATTTTTGCTTGACTTTTTGGGTTTAAACAATGAACAAACTGTTCGGGAACGCGACCTTAACGAACAAACGAACTGAACATGAACAAGTGAATGAACACGAACATGACACTAAAATTCTTAACGAACAAACGTTCGATAAGCTTCATATTTAATTCGTTCGATTCGATAAACACGCCTATCAAAAGTGAAGGCAAGGAGAGCGATTAACTGCATGTGTTGTTGGTACACAATGACCAATATATTACATGTAGAGCAGCTTGTGAGTAATCGGTCAGTTTAAAAACTTGGGTCTTCATTGATTGATGTGGTTGTTCATATATATATATATATACACTTGCCATTTAACGAATGCGACACCAAGAAACATGAAATGATGATGCATGGTGTAGGAATAGGACCATACCTTGTACTCCCACAACATCCTTGTCCCCAATAACATGGACTCTTCTTCACAAACCTATACAAATTATGAGCCCATCGTGATCATCATATTATATAAAAAAATGATTTTTTATTTAGGAAAAGAATTGAATTAATGAAAGAATTGCATAATAATATTGTGTCGTTGTCTTACAATTGATATAGGACACAAACAGTTCTAGGACCACATGAAGCAACACACGAACCTCCAAGAAGAAGATTGTCTTGGGATCTGTGACCCATACGATCCGATCGATCGATCGATCAATCTGATAATAATTCGATCTCGTCGCTTTGCATATTTCACAATCTTTGAATTGAATTGAATCGAATCATCTTCTTTTCTTTTAAGGTACACATGCCTAAAGCCCAAAGACAACTACCCTTGTCTTTCTTCTTTTTTATCCTTGTTTCGTAGGCCATATTGCTTATACACAAGCTTACTATACCTAGCTTCTACTAAGGTCTCAATAAAGTAAAGTTGCATGGAATTTCATTGTGTATTTTCATCAATCAATAATACACCAACAAACGTCAAAGATTGATGGGACGTTCTACTATTTGCATGTGTTTAAATTATAAGTTGGATTAATATTATATCGGTTAGAACATGAATTCTTTTGAGTTCGTGAGAATTCAAACACTGTCAAAAGATAAAATAGAAGATAGAATACTACTTTTATTTTCTAAAATCTTTGTACACACAGAACACACACATATTACTCCTACACAACCTTTCGGTTGTAACTACTACTTATTCTTATCTAATAATATAACTGATCCTAATATAACTTCTATTTCTTTCTACTTGCTAAACTTATTCAGAACAAAAATACATCAGCACATATGGTCTTTCATCCAATTTGGTCTTTTAACGTGGTCTAGACCATTCATAACAATATCTATGTTGTGTAATGTTGTAAGGTGCAAAATCATTAGTTAGGAGAATCATTTGTATCATGTGTCGACAGTTCTTAACCCGTCTAAACATTTGTGTGTTCTTTAATTAGCTTATTAACTAAACTGCTATACGGCTTATAGTAATTATTTTCAAAGTAATTTTTTGAACTGAACTGAAATTATTTGAATTTTAATAAAATTTTAATTAAATAGAACTGAACTCAACTGAATAAGTTTTCAGTTGAAGTCTTATTAACCTTTGGGTACAGTTAATTACGTAACTGCAAAGATATACTGATAATCTGATATAGTACAACTAGCTAGCTAATATATCTATCATCAGATCAGCAATGTCTTGCTTTAATCATACATATGTAAACATATTTTGTAGATTAAGGTGGATGAATGAGATAGTGAATGGACCTAAACCCCGTTATGGAGACCACAACACTATGCTTTATTACAGGAAAAGTCATATGTAATTGAAAGAAACACACCTTATGTCTCAAGGCACACACGAGGAACCAAACATGATCAGCAATTAAATGCTTAAGAAAGAAAAAAACCATTGATCATGTGATCTTGACAAGGATTATGGAGGCAAAACAGCTAACAAAGTATGAGCACCCATGCCTCAACTGGCTTATTTTCTACACAAGAGAATGGATTAATTAATATTAGTCCACCTTTTCGCTTTCGGGTCCTTGTTAATGACGCAGTCTGGATAGAACTGGAGCAACTTCTTGGATTCATCCATGAATTTTGGGTCTAAATTGTCTGGGAGACGAAATCAAACATCTAGCTGACACTCCCTCACTTCCGGGGGTGTCGAATATTTGTAACTTTGAATTCGATTGAAGGTGACATTTATGTTGCTTGTTGGGGTCGCATTTATGTTAGATGTTATATAATTATCGACTCAATACTTCTATTATATAGAATGGAAAACCCATTTTAGTTCTTAATACTTTTAAAAAATGACTTATTTTTTATTGTCAAAGCAGCCAATAGTCCACACACGCGAGCAAGATCACATAAACTCATAGAGTCATGTACGTATAGACTCGGGTTAGCAATCGATATGTAGTACCAAAATATGTTTAGAGAAAATATAACTTTTATTCCTCGGTCAGGAAATATGTTTACTAACTAACTGCCATATTTGGAAAGTACAAAAAAAGAAGAAGAATTACAAATACGCTAATTAATAATTATATATGGTGTTGAGACAAGAAATTAGGTAGCTAGCTAGCCCTCAAATATCAATATAAATTAGCTAGCTAGACAAGAATACCCTTGTATTTCATGCAACACTTTATCACAATGACACCAACAAGATGACAACGCCCATAATTGTAAGATCAATTATTCAAGATTTATTGAAATGATACAAACTATTATTTGGTTTCATTTGTTGTTGAAAAGTGTGACACAATACTGTTAATACAAGAATAAAATACTGTTATGTTAAATATAAAGAATGTTCATGTAAACAGTAGACTTACTCAAGGAACTATTTGTTTCAACTATATTTGGGTTGATTTTTGTCTCCTCGACAATAATTAAGGAAAGTAGCTTTAGAAGGCATATTAATTAATTAATTGAGCACACTATTAGGAAATTGCAAACACATGGTGTATTTCATCTATTTTGTCCATTAAACATGAGTAGGACAGATGTTAAACTGCCCCAATTGAATTGGATGCTTCTCTTTTGGAATTCTCGACCATTATTTTTGTCCATTTTCGAGCTGCAGTAACATTTCTAAGTCGATCGGTTTGGATTCTTGATCAGTAACCTCCAAAATATTTTTGGTGAATCCAACATATATCCAATCCAGATGTGACATGAATTGACTGCAACTTTTGCTTTTGATTTGAAATTCGATTTTTCATCAAAGTCCATCAATTAAGTAATTAATACTTCCAGCTTCGATCCCCCTCTTTTTAATAATGTGTGTTAATCCTTTATTTATTTATTTATTTATTCATTCATTCATTCATTCATTCATTCATTCATTTAGTGTGTTTTACATCCCACAAGATTTATAAACAGTTACAGATAAAACTTATTAAAATTTGAATTGAGTTTTACCAATTCAAATCGTATCCCACACAGTCAAGGACGGAAACAGAAATATATGTCAGGGGTAGCGAATTTTTGAACTATAAATTTAATTAAAAAAATTCATTATTAATGACTAATGAAAATTACGTTTTCAAAACTCACATAGTAAAAAATAATATATAGACTATAAGTTTTTAAATTATGTGCTCGTAAACGGGAGGAATTAGATATAATATAGCTTTGTTTAGATTGAATTATTTTTTTAAGTATATTAAGTAAATGAATTTACCATTGAATATAAAAAATAAAGAAACAAAGAGAGTTAAATGAAGTGAAGTTAGGTATTATAGAATATGATTGTGAAATGTAAACTAAAAGAACATTAAAAAAAGAGAGAAATAATAAAAAATGTTACTGAATCATAAAGAAAGAATGAAAAATGTCAAGTAAATGGTAGAAAACAATATAAACAAAATGGTTGGAAAATCTAGCACTACTGAAAATCGAACTTGTGATTAATTGGCAGAGAAAGATTTTATAGAACATATGTACACCAGCTGAGTTGTACCAATTTCTTTCATAATTCATTCTTGCTAAATATATCACTATTTATTAAATTTTTAGAAGGGGTATAATAGGCATTTCATGTTCAAAATCGAGAGACCGCGATTACGGTCCCTCAAATGTCGGTTAGGCTCTGTTCCCTTTGTATGATTATGTTAGAGGTCGGTTAGGCTTTGTTCTCTTCGTATGTGAACTCATTCAGTTTAGTTTAGATCAATTTATTTTAGTTCAATTTAACTCCACTTATAATTTATATTTTATACTACAAATCAGTTCAGTTCAATTATATTCAGTTCACTTCAATTCAAATAATTGCAATCGAATATAACATAGCCATAATCTAACAAACACGACTAGAATTCTCAAGATCTCAAGAAAGGAGGAATGTGTACAATTTTATTTTTTTAAATCACACATCTTTTACTAACTAACAGGTGGGTACAATAAGTATTAATATAAAATAGTATGTGTAATTAACCCGTCAAGTCCGAACGTTTTAAACTCTGGATCCTACCTCTTACATAGCATGACATCGATCATGAAGATTCATATTTTTTTTTATAGTTATAGCATAAATAAAGAATTTAATTTGGATGAAGAAGGACTAGCTAACGACACCACAATGTTTACATAAATTTAACTATTATATCAAAAAAAAAAAATTTTATTTATTATTCAAAGTAAATTGGTATCACAGGTTAGTACTAGTAGTAGAAATTTAATGTCAAGTAATGTTCCTCGATCGTTGCTCTTTAGAAACAGCAGGAATAATTTCGGGCGGGTTGCATTCCAGTACAAAATCTAAGCCAGATACTTATTTCATGGCATTGGTTTTTCTTGAGATCGTTATAGGTACAAGAGTAATGTGATATACAAAATTGTAAAAGTTTAAGTTTTGTGAGGGTCATAAAAGACCTGTAATGTTGTATACTAATTGTGCAGTATTGTATGTAAATTGTAAATTTCTGTGTATTTATAAATTGAATATTATTACATATTAATTGTACAGTTATTTTATATGGAACTCTTAAAAATTTTCGGACTTTTAAAAGAATTTCTCAATTTGTAAATGTAACATTGCCAAATATGAACGGCCCATTTCAATTCATATTAATATTCTTGCCTAAATATGAAAAATATTAAATATGTACCCGAATGTAACATGGGCAAAAAGTGTGGTTATATGCAAATAGAGGCCAAATTTCATAATGGAAAGTAAATCAGTGACCGAATCGTTTCTTCTAAACATAAAGGAATACACCGACTCATTTTACGGAAGATGAAACTTTACGTAACTCAACTAATCTAAATTGAACTGATTCAGTTTACAAATAAAGAGATTATGTCCTTGCTAAACAACCATAAAAAGTAGCTAGTATTTACAAACACGAAGTCAAAGCAATTACAGCCCATTACACGTATACGGGTCCGTCCCTGAACGAAGCTTACATTACATGTATGAAGTAGTCCTATTTATTTATTTATTAGTATTATAAAAAGTACACTAATTTGTTAGGTAATGAGTTAATTTAGGATGTTAATTAGTGAAAAAGAAGAGTGATGTCCGTGCGGTGATTGAATAATTAATGAAGTGTTATGTGCATGTGCTATGGTCTGCGGTTTCATAATTCAAACTAGTTATTGGTTTGGTGTCCGAATTTTTCAACGCCTATTCATTATACGGACGAACTATACAACACAAGTGCTTATTTTTATATGTGCATTGTTTGGATGGGATAAAAAGATTCTTATATACACCAAACCTTCAAACATTTACCTTATTTTATAGACCGATACGTAGCTACCTACATTCGATTATTTGATGTTCTGTGTTTTTTCAGCTAGGAAATATAAACTATATTACTTAGTTAGCTTTCTCAATCTTTCCGAAGTTAAATATTGGATACTGTCACATAGAATCTTGTAAATGCAATCAATTTGTTGCAAAACCCATCAAATTAATTAGTTGCCTCGATTAAGTTAACATATTGATAGGTACCAGTACCACGTATGATATACCAACTTATCTATCAGTGTGATAAACATAAGATGGCCATAATGTAAATGTACATTTGTTGTGACTAACAACTACCCAAATTATCATATTGTCAGGATATTTATGCTAGTATTAGTTTTCTTGCAGAAATCGTACAGCTATCAATTTAATTTGTCAAGTCACTACTGATTGTAAGAAAATTGGAAGCGTTAAAAACAGTTGGTAATTAAACTAATTAATGACATGTTCAAATTCACCGTGTATGATTTTGAATTTTTGAGTAAGTTTTCCTTAAAATTTGTAATTTTAATTGTAACTGTAAATATCACCTCGTACCTCGTAGTAATATTACAAGGAAATCCTTAAGATTTGGTTGACTAGCGGTAACTTTATTGGCAATTAACTTCAAATATAGTCAATAAACATCTTTTAATGTTTACTTTATCACTAAGAAATACTCCTAAGATTTTCCTTGACTTAATTAGCAGAAGACTATGAATGGATGAGTGTCAAAACAATTTTAGGAAGAAAAATAATCATGACTAACGTAAACTGGGACACTAAACATATATCATCCGTCTAAATGCAATGATTCTTTCTAACGTACAGTATTTAATATAAAATTGTAATTGAATTATTTAATTTAAATTTATTTTTTTAAATAAACAACTGAAACTGAAATAATTTAATTCAATTTTAAACAGTTCAAAATATGAATACGTAATATAATTTTTCTGCTATTGACTTTCACAGTTGAGTTCCCATATTACAAGAGAACCAGGGTATAAGAAATGCGGTTGGAGCTTTGAATATTCAGAACAATCATTAGAGAAAACACCACCTAAGACTAAGCAGTCTAATATAAATTATAACTAATGATGTATTCTCTTCAACTACTGATATTTCAATTCAGTTCAATCTATTTATAATTTATATTTTACTTCAATTCAGTGTAATTCAGGTTGGTAAATTTCAGTTGAAGAGGACATAACCTAAACAAAGTTGAACCAGTGACGGAGCCAGAAATTCAGGCTAGATAAGGCACAATAAAAATAAAGTTATTTAACTAAAATAATTTTAACATGTAGTAATATTTTATTGTTATGTATTTGCGTCAATATATTTATACAGTCCCTTTATACAGTCTAAATCGTGAAAATTGGTATCTTTTAAAAAATTATGATAAATGCTTTTGACCTAGAAATTGAAATAATCACCATTAATTATTAATTATGGTAAGTAACACCTCATATTTTTTTAAATATATATTATTTTATTATTATTTTAAAAATATAATAGTAAATGTTTTTTTTTTAAAGTAAGACGTACATTCATATATTGTAAAGTATTTTACAAACGAAGGAAATTAATTTTAGAGAAGAGACGTAAAATTACATTTAGAAGAGAGAATAAAGAACGATCCCTAATATAAGGATTAAGTGTACAAAGTAAATAATTAAAGAGTTTATATCATACGTGTTTAAGTAAAAAAAGAGTATTAAAAAGGATGATAAAAATTAATGAAAAGAAGAAAAACTTTTAATAATGGTATATCAAATTGAGAACTTGAATGTTGGAATCAAATTAAACTAGTTAGTACTTGAGATCTAATTAAAAGAGTAGAATTACAATCTAATTCTAAGACGTATTGGACATTAGCTAGTAATTAAATTAGTACCAACCATTAGCTAGCAAAATTCCAGGTGAAGCCCTGGCCATATACCTGATCGCGCTAGAATTGAATTGAATTGAATTTACATGAATTAAGTTGATTTTAAATTAAAAATATAAAAATTAATAACAATAATTATTGTAACCACAATTTAAATCGAAATTTTAAAATTTACAAAGAAAGAAAGAATAAAAATTGCCAAACTGTCAATAGCCTTACATTCCGCCCTTCCGCGTGCCTACTACTGCCTTTATAATCAACCTTCTCTTCTTTTTCCACACCCCCATTCCATATCCTTCTTCCTTATATTCCCTTCTCTTCACGCCATTTTTTCTTTCTCTAGCCCACTCTACTACTCCTCTGTTCACACTTTCTTTCTCTTCATCTTCCCACATTTCTCACTCACTTCTCTCAATACAACAGCAGCATCATGTATAGAAGAGAAAAACCACCTAGAGATGATCACACTCACAAATCAACAACCAAAAAAACACACCACCAAAACATGCCTTCCTTCTCCTCCACTCTCCTAGACGAAATCTACCGTTCCATCGACACAAATGTCGAAAAAGACAACAACAAAAATGTCAAGAAACAGAGCAGTTTCAGACCAAAGTCCAGCAATGGGAGTGGAAAAGTCAGCAGTACCGTGGAAGATGAAGAAGCTGCCAGTTTGAGAAGGGTCAGACACTGGGTGGAAAAAGAAGCTCTTGAAAAGAAGAAAAAGCAACCTACAACACCATCATTGCTCCAGGTTCATCACCAAGAAAATGATGTTCTGTTTTTCAGCTCTGCCTCTAGTTCCTCTGACAGTTCTGGCCAATTGTCATCATCATCAGACACCGAGTTCTTCGGTTCCACTCTTCCCAAACCGATCCGAACCGGTTCTGTCAACCGGAAGAACCAGGAAGATTCTTACTTGTTTGATGATTACAAGAATCGCGAGAATGCGGACACGAACACGAACAAGAACATGAATAAGAAGAAGATGGATCGGGAAGAGGAGGAGTTCATGAAGTCGAAATCGAGAGCGTTGAAAATCTACGCCAATTTGAGGAAAATGAAGCAGCCAATTTCTCCAGGTGGGAGATTGACAACGTTCATTAACTCACTCTTCACCAATGCAAAAAAGGCGAAGAATGCCGATACGGGTCGCAAGCCGTCTACGACTACTTGTTCGTCTGCCACGTCCTTTTCGAGGTCGTGTTTGACGAAATGTTCGACTAAATCGAAGGAGGGGGTGCAGAGAACGGTGAGGTTTCATCCGGTGAACGTTGTCGTTGACGAGGATTCGAGGCGGAAATATGTTGTTGATGAGGATGTGGAGAGGCATGGGAGGCCTCCATTGCCTCCTAATGCATTGGCGGAGATGAAACAGAGTTTGAGGGAGAAGAATAGGAGGATTGAGGAGGCTGCTCAGAAAGTTTTGGAAGGATATAATCGGAAAAACAAGGATGAATTCATGATTTTTAGGAAAATACACCGCGAAGAGGAGGATGACGACCAGGACGATGCAATGAGTGATGCGAGTTCGGACTTGTTCGAGCTTGATCACTTGGCGACGTTTAGTAATAATAGGTATTGTGAAGAACTTCCCGTGTATGAGACCACTCATTTTGCTACGAATCGTGGTGTTATTACCCGCTTGGTTCGGTAATTATACATGAATATGAATTTCTATTTTGTTCATCTAGCTAGTTGTTTAGTATTAGGGGGTGTCCAAGGAGGACGACTCAATGTGTAATACATGCTCGTACATGATTGAACTCGACTCGACTCAATCACTTGGTGGTGTTTTAGTAATAACATGTATCGTAAGGAACTTGTTATCTTATGAATGAAAAACAAACAAAATTCATCTTAGTATCTATTTCCATTGGTTCGATTAGTGCTTACAACATTTTTCATGTTTCTTCAAGTATGCAAGTAGTAATAACATGTTTTGGATTTTGGATTCACGAGGTTCATATAATATGACTAAAAATGGTCCATTTTTTTAGAATTTTGCATGATTTTGTTGAATTGGAAAATGATGAATTTGAAATGGAGACAAAAACTGAAAAAGAGAGGTGGATGTAGGGAATAGAGGGGGTTGATCCCGAGTAAGGAAGAGAGTGACAGAGAGTTGATGGAACATGGGATTTTATTTAAGTTTTTAGAATTTATTTTCAAGAAAGAAAGAAAAGGAAAAGATAAAAGAGGAAAGAATATTAGATTCGAGATCGGAATGAGAAGCAGCATTGTGGTTTAATTTTGTTTGTGAATGGAAAAGAGAAATTAAAGGACAATTGAATCTATCTATCTATCCATCTATTTTATCTTGTTGCCCATGGGAATAGGGGAAAGTATGATCAACAACATCTTTTGCTTTTTTTTGCTTTGCTTTCTTGTTTCCAATGATCATGAGGGAATTTTTGTGTTGGTTTGTGGACATATTCTTGCTTCAAGATCGAGTAAGCAAATCCCCAGGCAACCAAGATCAAAAGTACCACTACTTGTCTCTGCCAACGTTTTATTTCACCTTATACAGATTGATCCATTCACCTGCTATTAGTTTTCCAAAATTTCCCAGCTCATTATCTTTACGTTTGATAACGACGGAAATGACCCAATTATACAAACTTCTTACCCGTAATTTATGTATCTTGAATAAAAAATTATTGTAGTATGTATACCGGAAATTTTTTATGTGAGCTGAACCTTATCGAGAGCTCGGCTCGGTAAAGCTCAGCTCAGGGGCGGACGCACAATTTCAACCGGAGGAGGGAGGGTGGCGAAACTATACAAGTGAGGGGTTTTCGAGTGTTTTGGGGGTCGAAATTGTAAATTTTCGTGGGGGGTGGGGGTGCTCGCCCCTGGCTCGGCCTCGGCTCGATAAGCTATTTTGAGCCGAGCTCGAATTCATACTTATTTTGTTATCGAGTCGAGCTTTAGCTCGTTACATGTTATTCGAACTCGAGCACAAGCTCGTTACATGTTACTCGAACTCGAGCTCGTTTTTGTTCACGAGCCGAGCTCGATTGAGTTCGAACTCGAGTATTAAAACACTCGATTCGGCTTGAAAAACAACGATACGGAAAATACTCACCTATATCATATTTATAATTAATTTTATCACAATCTTCAATTAATTTTGCCATTTAACATGCATAATTCTTGTCCGGTCAAGCACTTACAATTAATCTATGCTTTTGCAGTTAAGAGTTACTTAATTATTTGGTGTTTTAAAAGTTGTCCATGGACTAAAGTTGCAAAATGACAAACAACAATGCTTGCACTTCCAGTTACACTAAGGTATATTGGGTCTTTATGAACAGTAGTAATTTTATTATTGAAAATGACATATTTGAACAAGGGAATAAAAACAAAACTTATGATTTGTAATGTTGTATTCGAAAGGAGACAAGTATATGAGACTTAATTATAAGTCGACACAAATGTAAATTGTAAAGAGAATTGCAGCCGTTAGATGCCTCCCTCAACCTACAGTAACTCGTCAATGTCATTCCAGATTCTTGTTTCGTGTTTTCTTGGATATTTATTACATTACACGCCACTACACTTATAATTTTTATCAAATAATAAGATGTTTCACCTCAAATTAATAAGTTATGGTACGAATCATCTTTTAATCGTTTAAAAATATATATAAAGTTCGGGGGTTCGAATCACCCTTTAGTCGTTTAAAAAAGATATTAAATGAGATGGTTAGAATTAGATTTGGGAGGATATTTAGTTGATTAAAAAAGTAATACTTCGGGACGGAGAGAGTAGAAGTAATGCATTTTCTTAGTTATTGGAGTCTAGGAGTCGCACACGCCGGCTGAATCCCACAAGTTCGGAGTTGTGTTCTTACCTTCTGATTTGAATGCATCGCACTATATGTAACTTTACATATATCGCTCACGTGGTTTTAGAATTCGTTCAAATGATAACGATTATGAATGTTCCATACAAAATAAAAGCTACAAAGGGAGAGTGGCTGTGGATTTATAGCATGGCCTTACATTTGAAAATTTCAACCCTAGATAACACTTCATTAATTTTTACAGTGGAGTTCACTACTACATATCATACGAAACTAAATCCGCCAAACCCATGCGTCCTCCAATTCGTAAGTCATAACTACTCCATACATGTAAATGAGAGTACAAATTATCATAACCTAATTACATAAATTTTCTTCAATGCTCATAATTGTGTAGTAGGATATGACTATCTCAGTACAAGCTAGATGCGGACGGTCTCATTTAGGTTGAATTATGGCTTTCGAAATAAAGTACATGGGGCATAGAATCAAGATTGTTATTAATAATGTGGCTAGCTAGCTAGTTAATTAAAATAATTATTAACATGATACACATCAATTTTTTAAGTTTGCAACCAGAATATGACCCGTATAATCAAACCTAAATTTGGTCCCGTTATTTAATTAACGAAGGACTTTTTCTTGTAAACTTCAAATTGGTACAATTGGTCAGTTAATCACCTATAAAATGACAAGATTTATAGCTAGCCTGGAGGTGCAGTTATAAAACGCAACTCTTACAGAAATCTATCTTATCTTATAAATGTACATGTGTTCTAATTGTATATGGTTATGGTGTATGATTATATGATTCATATCTTTAGATTTTGAGATAATCATGCCAATAAACAAATACAATGTGATTCTGTTTTACATTTATTCTTTTAAAAAGGCACCAAAACCGAATTAAATTGGTTATTATCCATAAATTAAATAAGAGCATGTGTTATTTCTGCATAAATTATTTAGAAACCGTCTCTAAAAAACCTTCTTCAACATATGAATATTCAAATAAAACATTAACAACAAAATGCATGTACATTTTAACGTCATAATTTGTTGGAAAATTACTACTTATTTTTATAATTAATGTGTGAAAATAGGATCTTATGTATGTGTAAAGATATGTTGTCCTGTCTTGTCCATGTTCGTTTGTCATAAATTACGTACTACCTCTACGTATCACTACTCATTAGAAGTTAAAAATTAGAGCAGTATCAAATGATTAGTAGTAACAAGAAATACATATTATAGTTAATGGGCAATGATCTGTAAACTAATCCAAGATCAATAGACGTGCATAGCTCTTTCTATATAATATTCGTTTGCATAAGATCATTCATTTAAAGTTAATTTGTGAAGGTTCTGTGTACGTGACTTGTAATTAGTTTAATCCAATTATATTAGCAAGTTATGATTTATATATGCATGTAGCTAGGTTTCTAATGATTTTTATTTGGACACTGGAATCATTCATAATTCATTCATAAGGTAGGTGATGACTGATGATAATTGTGGATCATTAACAATGCATTATTTGGTGTACCTTTCAAAGTATATATTGTATATAATTTATAGACATAATAATACTGTAGAGATTCATATAACCTATCTATCCATCCATCTACATGCACTGCCATTAAATATAAGTTATTATATACTTTGTTAATTTATTA
Organism: Plantago elongata; assembly: GCA_036897095.1. NCBI lineage: Eukaryota > Viridiplantae > Streptophyta > Magnoliopsida > Lamiales > Plantaginaceae > Plantago > Plantago elongata. Next base: position 65,050 of record JAYMSP010000053.1, read on the forward strand.
TTTATGCATAGAGAAACTTGATAATAGAGTTCAAGTAAAGTTATGTTCATTCGTCTGAAAATCATTCAGTTCAGTTTAAATGCATTCAGTTTAATTCTGTTTTATTATATTTTATTCTCATATTATATTTAATCAGTTTAGATAATTACACTCAAAGTGAATAAAGTCTTTGTTATTAAAATAACGATTGATGTATTGAATGCAACATGTTAACATCATATTTGTGTCTGGGGATGATCAAGAATCTTGAGAGCTTTTCTTAAAAATCTGATAGACATGCTACCTATTGATTTTTGGGTTAAAAGTGACCATACTAATTCCACCAAATGGTTTATGCTCAATATTAACTTGGTAATTGGTAAAATTGATCAGAAAGACTAGGCCTAAAGGCTTCGAAATTAGCAAGTGATGTTATGTAGTTCTCCTTGTCCACAAAGAATAAAATGAAATAAAGTTTGATTTGTTTTATAGCAGTTGTAGTTGAGATCCCTAGATGATCGAGATTATGATGTGAGACTATGACTAGTCTAGTCCAAGCCCCAAAGAATTGTTCAATAGTATAAACTTTAATACTTACAAAGAAACAATGAAAATAAAGCAAAAGGAAACATGTTAGATTTATTTTGCAACAAAAGAGATAAAAGGAAGACTATCTACAATACCGAATTCCATCAATGCTTTTCAGTGAAACTAAAAGTACAAATCAAACATTAAAAGGAGATTAACAATGTACAACACTTTGAACAACTTTTGGGTGTGCCCAGCACAATTGAAGGCCCAGTTATATAGAATATACCGGATTTGCTGGCCACTGCTCTTATATTAGGCCCATCTTACAAATTATATTGGGCTTTTGATCAGATTGGTCCAACCAACAAACGCTGAATTTTGTTCCAAATCTAATGTACGTACTCTTTCACGTTTCGCCCTCGACCGTCCAGCATGACATTGACAACATCGTCAAACCTTGTCACTTATGTAACAAGTCAATAAATCTTGTCATTATCGTTTCTCAATTAAATATACTACAAGCTAAATATACTACAAGCATGATCGAGAAGTCTGGAAATTTATTACTCCTCCACTACTTAGTAATGAGTTCGATGATATATCATACCGAGGAATATGAGTTTAATTAACGAGAAGCCTTTTTAAATTGTATTGTACTTTATGTTTCAACCACTACCAAGCGTGAAAATGTTATAAATAGTGTGCGTGAATATATTATAAATAGTGTGATTGGGATGTTTCCGATTAGAGATAATTACAAATTAATGTAATTTTTAAAAACTTCTCACACTTTAGTGTTATGTGAAAAAATTTCTACAAATTAGTCATATTTGGTGCATTTGAAATAAAATACACAAAATTGATAAAATCTATTTCATATTTATAGAAGATTAAGTAAACACGTTCACATGTCCGTTGAAACAAATTAAACAAGCATCTGCTAATTGATACAAGCATCATTGTCAAAGTAATTAATCTTCTAGGTTTCTACACTTTTAATTGTCAGATTCTTTTACTAATTAGTATGCTGATTGCTTCGTTTTGCATGATTATATTATATAAGGCTTATAATATAATGTTAAAATTATGTATACCATATTAATATGATGCTTGATGAATGATGTTTGCAGTTCTAATATAGTGTTTGTTTCTCATTTAATGTTTTGAATTATACGGTGCTTGTAATGTAATGTTGATTGATTTTTGCAGTATGTTTGTTTCCTATTGATGATGTCTGTAATATAATGTTAAATGATGATTATAATTAAATTAAAAAAAAAGATGTTTGAAAATAGATTAAAATAAACTATAGATCAAAATAAATTAAAAAAAGATAACTTGACTAAATGATACTTGATTATTTTAATGATGCTTGCATAATCTTATTTTATTTACTATTTTAAAGTAATTAAATCTAAACAGAATTTAATTAGTTAATTGTAGATTTTTTTAATTATTAAATATACTATATTTAGTATTTAATTTGAAGATATATTTAAAATTGAACATATAAATATTAATTTGTAAGAAATCTTTTATGTACCACTTAGAAAAGATTTAAGGATAATATTAATTTGTAATTGGAACTTTGAATGATTTCATGACTTATGTATTATTTAAACTCTGTCGCATGTCGGAACATCCAGATCGTGGAATGCTAGAATCACTAAACCGGAAGTTCGGAACAACCCTTCCTGATCAGCAGGTTTAGATTCACTTACACCTACCTATCAGATAAACAGGTTTAGATACCACCTGAAAAATTAAGAAAACAACCAATGACTTGACAGCGGACAGAACAAACAGAAAAGCCTTAAAATCAAATTGAAGTTAAATTATTGTCCCTAATTACTCCAACAATCCGATTGAAATAGTATCATAAGCTATATTTGTTTGTAATTAACGAAGAAATTGATCAGAAACCTTGGGAAGTCCGCCCAAAGTGTCCCATAACAAGGTTGGCAAATTTGGCTTAAAATATATATGCCTCAATAGGCAATTCTCTCCATCCAAAACCGATTAGATTTCGAAAATGGATGCTAATGAAACAACCTTAGATAACAAAAGCACCCTACGAAGCTCTCCAAGCCCCAGCAAACGGAAGAAGGCTGCATCGAAGGCTGCTCGTCGAGGCTTTTGTAAGCGGTTCAGTGATTGCCTAGTCATGGGTCCTGCGGCTTCAGACCAGCATCCAGCCGAGCCTAATCAACTCATGAGGAAGGTATAAACATTGCACGCGTTTGAAATGCACGTGACACGGAATGCATATTACTAACATTTGTAGCATTCAGAATTAGAGAGTAAAAATGCAGAACATTATATGTTTTATAATGATAGATTAATAGGGTTAAATCCACTAAAAATATTGATAACTTATAAAGATTTTTATGTGGTACCAACTCGATTGCGATTTTATCAATTTATAGAGGTTGTAATGTATTATTGGCTTATAAGTGAAGGATGAAGTAGACAAGGAACTGCAGCTGGAGAAAGAGTTGAAGGGCATGTACAGGATGAGACTAGAAAGAACACAAGGATTCCTAAAATACTGTCTTCAAGTAGCACAAGATAATGGCTTCTTGGATCTCATACTAAACAACAAGGACAAAGACCATGATCAGCTCTCATTTTCAACTACAATAACTCGGTCCAGTATCAGTCCTCCCAGCCCGTATCCGGCACACTTCCATCCGGATCTTGGTGCTCTCCAACACCTAGCCAAGATGAATGGATGGTACATTGACCCTCAAGAGGTTGGTTTTTTATACTACATTGAGTTCAGGTCAACTTGTTATATTTGCTAGAGAACCTAGTAATACCATGAACGAATTACATCTTAATTAGAACTGAAACTCGTAGTCTTAATTGGAATTTTTGACATTTTAACTAAGTTGGAGAGCCATAAATGAACAGATCGAGATTGAACATTTATCGGCTCAAGGAAGCACCGCGGACATATACAAGGGGAAATGGAGAGGGCTTGATGTAGCGATCAAGTGCATGTTCCCTGATTTCTTCCATTCAAACGAAAATGGAATAAGCTTCTTTGCTCAAGAAGTCGAGACACTCTCCAGGCAACGCCATCCCTTCGTGTTGCACCTCATGGGAGTGAGCCTTGATCCACCCGAAAACTGTTGGATAGTGACCGAGTTCTTAAGCTCTAATCTCAAGAATTGGCTTCATGGTCCTGGCAAAAGGCAGAAAGAAAGAACAATCCCTCTTGCATCTTTAAAGGATAGAGTAGCCATGGCATTGGAGATTTCTCAAGCAATGCAGTATCTTCATGAAAGCAAGCCCAAAATTCTTCACCGCGACTTAAAGCCTAGTAACATTTTCTTGGACGATGCTTTACATGTGAGAGTAGCCGATTTTGGGCATGCCCGGTACTTGACTGATGGAGAAAAGGCCCTAACTGGGGAAACAGGTTGAGACAATCTCGTCTAAAACTTTGAACTTATAAATAACTAATCTTATAAATATTACAATGCGCTCATTTAGGTACATATGTTTACATGGCGCCTGAGGTGATCAAATGCGCCCCATATGACGAAAAATGTGATGTCTATAGTTTTGGTGTCATCATGAACGAGCTAGTCACTGGTGAATATCCATACATTGATACAGAGTATGGCCCTTCAAAGGTTAGTAGTACTTTTTTTTACTTAGACCTATATAAACATGCCGCGATAATTTTCACACATTTATATCACAATGTACATAAGCAGGTGGCGCTAGAAGTCGCGGAGAATGGACTAAGGCCATCGGCGGGCAATCCTGAGGAGGAAATGAAAGATCTAACAGAGCTGATAAAGCAGTCATGGGATCAAGAACCTGCAACAAGGCCAACATTTGCCCAAATTACAACCAGTTTAAGAACTGTCATGAAGAGATTCAGTCCTGAATTGTAGATTTTAATTCTAGCTCACTTTGTATACTAGATTATAAGTTACTTATAACATAACTCTGGTATGATGTAGCTCAAAATCAATGAGCACTTTAGACTTAGAAGTAGTATCTATATGAATTTACGTTAATCATATTTCATCTTTAATTTTTCCTTAACGGGACTTGCTACACCATCATCAGCGTATGATGACTCAAATATATAAGAATCGTCTGTAAGATTTTGTGATTTTCGGATAGAGAATGAGACCGAAGAATAGACTTAATGAAGATCCATGGATAACGTTTTGTAGATACACCTGATCCATTTAATATAAAACGGTTTTTTTTATCCAAAAAACTCAAATGAAATTGAAAATTGAAGTAGTTTTATATATTGATGGGTATCTCAATCTTTCACTCTGGAGTTGTAGTAATGGAAAATGTAGTTTAATTTTGTTATATATTTTTAAAATATCACAAATGAAATGAATTGATATTAATTAAATTAAACTAAATTGAAGTGAAAAACTTTTAATTGAATGAAACATACATTCAAAGGGGGTAGCCGACCCATCCCCATCCACATAAATCTTTATAAGCAAGGGTGTAGGTCCATATTCATATCTGTTGACTGTACGTTGTAGCATCTACACTAAGGCACCATTTGGTATGATCACCATTTAAATCATGACAATTAAATTATGACCATTCAGAACTAATAAAAGTGGTCATGTTGTAGATGGTTAAATTATAGGCTATAGCAAGCTAAGAATACTTCGTTTGTTTCGGGTCATAGATCTGGCAAGAGTGTTCTTATTCCACTATTCATGGTTATTTATGGACAAAATCATGCTTAAGATTGTTCTTATTCCACCATTCATGGTTGTTTATGGACAAAATCATGCTTATGCGTTTGTTTCAAAAATGGTTAGATGGTTATAATTCACTGTACATGGATGGTGACACCTCTAAATTTGGGCCATTAACACCATTTGGCTAACCAGAAACGGATGGGCCTTGTTGTCGTTAAGGCTTCATCTGTTGTTGGGCTATAGTTTATTGCAACTGCAAAATAGTTGGACACACACGATCCAAATGTGCTAGGCTAAAATGGCTTTTTGATGTACTAGATGATGAGCTTATGTTTACTAAGCAGATCACAATTGTCGATATTTTGACATGATAGGATCAGTTGAGTGCAACAGTTAGTATTCATCCTGAATTTCTCCCTATAATATTTGCAAATGCAAAATGCCATATCTAATGAATTTTTAACACTTGACCTTAAAACCTTGTAGATTAACACAAATACAAAATACTATTAGTAATAAAGTTTAGATGTTGAGGTTCGAAATGCAAAAATAAACTTTGAATTCCTTAAAATCATCCCTGAACAGGTAGTGGATATTCACCCGCTACTTTGCAAACCAAAAATCTTTTTTTCAACACTCCAAAACAACGTCCAATAACATTCAAACCTTGCAATGGACCATGTTGAAGAACTCTCTTAGGTTTTATGGAATCTGTCCACCTACGCTGCCCATTGCTTGAAGTGATATCTAGTCTACGTATATGGGGTAACAAAACACCTACCATTTGTGTACCCATTGTCGCACAAATATATTGGCATGTGATAATTAAATACACGAAAAATCCAAGTTAATTCACATGGTACATAGGTATTATGAAACCGCCACACCCATGAAATATTATTGAAAATTACTAACTCATATTGTCATGTATACGAAGACCACAAGGCCTTGCAAGTGCATTCCTTAAAACCCGACTATCGGACGATGACCCTTCCCATCCACTCAAGACATATCTGAAGTTCATGTCACGATTTACGTCGGCCAAAACATTGACTGTGATATCACTCTTCCTCGAATTATAAGGGCCTTGTTTGGCTTTGAGAATTGTTACAGGGATATATGTGTCTTTAAGGCTCCTAGACACCCCTATATTAAGCCCAACATTGTGGTCTGCTTATTAAGAGCATTTTTAAATTACGACAACTAATAACAGTATGTAATATCTACCTGAAAATAGTTCCACCTATCATCCGCATTTTCAGCATTCACCGGTTCCGTGTCAGCAAGAAATGACTTGTGTTGGAGAAGAACGGCCTTAAGCACATCTTCAAAATATATGCTAATAGTCTCGCCGGATAAAAACATACTTAGAATTAGTATTCTTTTCATTGCTTGCAATGATGCATAAGAATATTCCTATTTGTTCTTTTACACTCACATGCCTCCCCTGAACCAACCCACCTCTCATTTTCAGAATGGTGAACAACCTTTTGAAGCAGTTAAGGTCCATTCTTATCTTGTTTAGACATGATCCATCGTGCTCCTTAAAGAGACGGAAGTTTTGGTGAAGGATGTATGGCCGCCTGTCTATCATACTTCAATTTGCTACCAGCAACTTGCAGAACCGTGCGGAAGAACTTCCAATTAACTTCTGTACCCATCATAGCAAGGCTAATGCACATCTCAACACTCATTTGACTAGGTTTTACAAGGGAAAGCATCTTCTGTTTTTGTTCAAACTAAAGTTGTTGTCTTTCTTGCAAATTCATTGTCCTTATCAAACTTGGTTCAAAACCTAAGTTACAAAAGCTATCATTAATCACTTATTAAGCATTAGGTGTCACCAAACACAACTCATTCAATGTTTGCCACAAAAAGTAGGACAACAACCATCATATAGGAAAACTTTGAACAAAAACATTCTCATCAAGGACCAACATGTACTGACGATATATAGGTGTTCAATTTTAACAATAAGAAAGCAGAGTCAAACATCTAGCAGTAAGCTTCAGCATAAACAAATAATCAATAATACAATCAATAATAATTAAATACAGAACGGACAAAACAATAAATACTTTCACATCCAAACTCTCATCTTCTAATGTTAATTATTCAAATACCAACCATTGATTACAAAATGTACCTTCGAGATGTGAATTGACAACTAGACGGATCTAACTGGAATTCTCAAAGCTCCAAATTCTAGGAAACATAGATACAATTACAATACCAACCCAGTTAATATGGATGATCGAGGATCAATGGTATGACTGAAGAGATTGATCTGAAAACGCAAATACAAATCATACCAGTGACCTAATCGAGAACTCCATGGATATTTGGGTGGCGCGATTGTACAGTGATTCTATGATGATATTTATAGGGTGAAATTTGACCTAATGTGATGATGAAGGACAAAGGATATATTAATAAATCGAGCCAGGACGATGACTCATCTGATGGTCACAAGTAAACAGCTCCGCCTTTAGCAAGCAGAAGGTCGTTGTCGGCTTTTGAAGCGTCCATCATTTTAAGATTATAACCGGCTAACCACTTGGCCAGTTTCACGTGCTACGGCATTATTTGCTGCTTCGAGTTCGAAATTCTCAAACCTAAATATGAATATTTATAATTTTGCGATAATATCAGTTAAATACCACCCAAATTTATACCAATGCATCCTCAGCGAAAAATACAAGATACGTTCAGACAAAAAATAATTTGACATCTGAAATTCTGAATGCGAAGCTGGATTCCACTATTATAGTGTAGTTACTATATCTCATTTCTCTTTCAAGAAACCAAGAAAAGTAAATTCAACAAACACTTTACCGCTTTGGGTGGTCATGAAATCTAGTAATTTATTAATTAATCATTTACTACCATTGCATTTCACTTTAAATTCCTGAACGCTTAATCCACATTTTATATACCACCATCTGTTCTCACTTCCCTCTGAACTTCATCTGAATCTATCTAGTAAGTCGCTCTTGATAATCTTGTTTAATATACTACTTTAATTAAGCATCAAACAGTTTACTTATGTTAATATTTTATTCAGTTTAATATTAATTAATTAATTAGGGAATTTCAAGACTAGAAAGAAGGATTGAAGTATCACCTTTTTACTGGTGTTCCTTTCTTTTTTTTCTTGCTTGCTTGCTAGATTTTTCTCCGAAGTTCTCCGCGTTAAGCGGCTGTTCTCTGGTAAGTCTTCCTTAACTAGATTGGAATTCATTGGATCAATGAAGGGTTTTTTTTTTTTTTTTTAAGTTGTGTAATAAATGCAACTCTCCTTGTCTGATTCTAGTCTTCTCTGTTGTTTTATTAAAAAGTAATAGAAAAATTGCAACTCGTATTTTTATGTTTATGTTGATGTCTCTATTACTTAAAGACTCAAATTTTAGATGTTGCTATGTCATTCTTGGGTGGTCCTTTTTAGGCCTTACTGATTGAGTGAGTGATTGTTGTTGATTTTGAGCTGATTTTTTGTTAGGTTTTGAATGGAAGTAAATGACAAGGGAGTGAAGTGTAAGTGTGAAGGAGAAATAAGTATGACAGAGAACCACAGAAAACAACAAGGTTGTGGTGGTGGTGATGTTGTCATTAGTGTTACAGGAGATGGAAAGGAACCAATTAACCCTGATGCTTTCAAAGAACAAGTGTTCAAACTTTCTGCCGATTCGCCGCACAGATTATCGAATGATTGGCCTCAAAAGGGGGCGGCTCGACCGAGTTGCTCTTCGCCTGAGATTGCGAGGTTTAGTCCTAGCCCCAATAGGCCTCCGAAAGTCCCAACAACTGAGACTCTCACTCGTCGGAAAACACTCACGAGGTCGGTTTACTCGAAGCCCAAGTCAAGATTTGGTGAACAGTCTGTGGCACTTGATAGTAAGATGTTTGATGAGAATGGGATGGAAGAGCATCCGGCGTCTAGTTGTGGTACGCCTAGTGCTAAGTTGGATGCTAATAGTGCTAGTGTTAGAGGGAGTAATAGGAATATACCAATAACGCCAAAGACACCGTTGATGGCTTCTCCCGGTCCTTTCGGGGGAATTGACGAGCATGAGGAGATTTATAAAAAAGTTAGCAGTAGGAAGAAGCTTAAGTACCGTAAAGTGAGAGTTAAGGTTTTGATTGAGTGGTTTCTATTTCTATGTATCTTGGGGTGTCTGATTACTAGTTTAACTGTTGAGACGTGGCGAAAGGTAACGCTATGGGATTTGGAAGTTTGGGAGTGGTGCGTGCTTGTTCTGGTCACCTTTAGTGGCTTGTTGCTTACCAGATGGTTAATGAGTTTTGTAGTTTTGCTCATTGAGCTAAACTACATTCTTAAAAAGAAGGTGTTGTATTTTGTACATGGCCTGAAGAAGAGCGTACAAGTTACTGTTTGGTTTAGTTTGGTGCTTATCACTTGGATATCGCTGTTTCACGAAGGAACTAAGCGATCTCGTCTTACCAGCCGGGTTTTGGATTTTATTACGTGGACAATTGCTACATTACTAATTGGATCCCTCTTGTGGCTCATTAAGACTCTGCTGCTCAAGATTTTGGCTTCTTCGTTCCATGTTAACACGTTCTTTGATAGGATTCAAGAATCAATTTTTCACCAGTACATTTTATTTACTTTGTCGGGTCCACCTATTATGGAGTTGGAGGGAAAGTTGGGTAAATCGAACAGTAAGGCAAGTCTCATGAGTTTCCCTGTTGGAAAGAAAGGAAAGGAAGGTACTGAAAAGAAAGAGAAACAGGTAATCGATATGAATAAGATCCATCAAATGAAGCAAGAAAAAGTGACTGCTTGGACCATGAAAATGTTGGTTGATGTGATATCGAATTCGGGTCTTACAACTCTTTCAGGTGCAATCGATGAAAGCGTCTATGGTGGAGGTAACGAACAAGTTGATAAGGAGATCACGAACGAAGAGGAGGCTATTGCTGCTGCGTATCACATATTCCGAAATGTCGCTCCGCCTTTTTGCAAGTAAGAAATCTGTAATTATCGTTATAGTTAACGTTGTTGCTTAAGTCATGGAATAGTCATAAAGATACCGTCTTATGCATAGGTTCATTGAAGAGCTAGACCTAAGGAGATTCATGATTAAAGAAGAGGTTGATATCATATTTCCTATGATTGACGTGGCTGAGACGGGTCACATAGACAGGAAAACTTTAACAGACTGGGTGGTAAGCAATGTGTCTGTGAACTCTATTATCATTCCTTCTCTGAATTTAAATATATTCCCATATTTCTTACATCTTCTGTTTGTGCAGCTTAAGGTTTACAAGGATCGGAAAGCACTTGCTCACGCACTTAATGACACTAAGACAGCTGTAAAGCAACTGAACAAGATTGTCACAGCGATTCTCACGGTAGCTGTAATAATAGTGTGGTTTCTCTTGACGGGAATAGCAAACACCAAAGTGCTTCTCTTCCTTTCATCACAGCTTGTAGTTGCGGTTTTCATGTTTGGAAACACTTGCAAGACTATATTTGAAGCTATCATATTTGTATTTGTAATGCATCCGTTTGATGTTGGTGATCGTTGTGTTATTGATGGTGTTCAGGTAAAGTTTTATGAGCTGCATCTTGTTTTGCACTTTATGCAGTGTTGTTATTTATTGGTTTCTGTTTCTGTGTATCTTTCCAGATGATTGTGGAAGAGATGAATATCTTGACGACTGTCTTTCTGAGGTTTGATAATGAGAAGATTTTTTATCCCAACTCAGTTTTGTCTACCAAACCGATTAGTAACTTCTACAGAAGCCCAGATATGGGTGATTCGCTCGATTTCTCCATTGATTTCAGAACGCCTGTGGAGAAAATAGGCACTTTGAAGGAAAAAATTAAAAAGTAAGTAGCTTACATCTGCCTGTCCATTTTGTTTATAAAAATAAATATCTTCCTCCATCAGATTAGTTAACCTGGAAACAGAATCCTACCATCGCATTATTATTTTGTGTAAGCGGTTCTACTCGAAAAGTCTCTCCAAGAAGTGGAGATTTTCATAGTACGTTATTCACTTTGATCAACGATTTAGGTCTCTGATTAGTGGTTACTGTTTTACCATTTATTTTTAACTACAAAACCATGTGAATGATGCACGTCAAAGATTTATGTCACATTTGAGTGAAAATGCGGATTGCTAAGCAATTAAACCTTTGTGGCTTAGTTATGAAGTTATAACTGCACTGAAACTTGGTCTTCATGCTATGTGATTTAAAATGTTCAGGTACCTGGAGAATAATCCCCAGAATTGGCATCCGAATCACAACGTAGTGGTAAAAGAGATTGAGAACGTGAACAAGCTCAAGATGGCCCTCTTTTTTAACCATACCATGAACTTCCAGAACTTCGCGGAGAAGAGCAGACGCAAAACTGAGCTGGTCCTGGAGTTGAAAAAGATTTTTGAAGAGCTGTATATCAGATATGATCTCCTCCCTCAAGAAGTTCATCTTATTGAGTCAAAAGCAGGTGGTGATGGAACCAGAAGATGATTTGTATTGGCCTTGTTAGTGCTGTTTCCTGGTAAGGTCATCTCTTCAGTTGCTTACTATGTGATAATCTTAAATCTAGCATGATATTTTGATGACATAGTGAAATAATCTGAAGGATGTGGAAAATTTGGATGTGGGCAGATGTATCTAGTGCAAATAGTTGGAGAACGTGGTGAAAATATCTGGCGTATCTTGTTTATTATCTCTAGTGCTAGTAAATTCCTAAACGAAAATAAGAGGGCATTTGCAACAAATTTTCTAAACAACTTATGACTCTTGTCTTGAGGAAAGTTTGGATTTAATTGTTTGCTAATCCATTTTCTAGCTTCTCTGTGTAGAAGAGTTTATTATTTTGGAGCTGAAAAACTTCTACTGCTGTTTCCATTTTTGAATAAAAATTCCAAATACTTTATCATAGTTGGCTTTTACCGCTTTCTTTAAACTCCAATTTCTGAAACAAGAGCTGTTATATTTTTCACTCTGTTACATTCACTTGCATTAACTTATTAGCCCGCTGAAAATATACTTACTTAAGCCATTCAAATTATTGATGTCTTTTGTGTAGGGATTCACCTATATAATGGCTGCACTGTTGTTTGCTGCGGACTATACATATATGTTTCAGTGTCTTTATTCGCTGGACGATGAGTTGAGAATGAAGCAGGAACAAGTTTTCCAGGTGAAAACTGATGAACTAACTAGCACCTATCATTTTTGCTGTATAAGCATAAACCATGTAGTTTCAGATTCTCAATTCTCATCTCTTTTATGAGATGTAGAACTTTCATTTAAACTGAGGATTCATCATTGGTATCTATAAATATATGCTACTATGTTCTAACTTCTAGATGGATTCCGATTTCATCATCTGTATGAATATATGCTAATGTTATGTTCCCTATGGATTCCGATCTCGAAGATAGACCATTTCATTTCATTTTCATAGTTGGTAGGATATGTGTAGCATGCTAAAAGACTTGCTCAGCTTCAGTCAATCAATTTCATGAAAGGTTGTAGAGATTTGTCCATGATTTATATGTGGATGCTAATGAAACAATCTGATTGGATAGCCTTATCAACCAAGCCATGCTTGACAACCTTCCACGTAGGATCACCAGGTAACGCCACATCCGCACAAAGATCTTCAATATCCTCCTTACACTCCCATATTTTCATCAGTATCTATAACTAACCACCAAGAGGCATTTCAACTACCTCTCCACCATTGTTTCAAGATCAAGAAAATATAAAAATGGCATCAGTTTCCATGGCAATGCCTTTCACCGTTGTCGCTGCCAAGAAGCAGCCCGGTCCTATGGTAGGTGCGTCCTTTCAGCCGCTCAAGCTGAAAGAACAAAACCAAAAGGTCACGGGTTCAAAAACCATTATCGTTAAAGTTCAAGCCTCTTTGAAAGAAAGGGCTCTTGCAGGAGCAACTGCAGCTGGGATAGCTGCATCAATGGTGGTTCCGGATGTGGTGCTGGCTGTGGATGGCATGACACCGTCTTTGAAGAACTTCTTGTTGAGCATCGTGTCCGGTGGAGTTGTGTTTGCTGCTATTGGTGGTGTTGTTATTGGCGTGTCAAGCTTCGACCCGGTCAAGAGGACTTGATGTTGTATTTATGTTTTCTTATTGAATATTGTGTGACATTATTTTACTTGTTATCGACTCGTGTTTTGTTTATATTGACACTGAACACTTTGAAACATCACAAATATAAGGAGGAAGATTGCGTGGAGAGCATGTGTTTGTGGGTCTTCAACCTGTGAGTAAGGAAGCGGGTACTAGGGCCGGGTTTTGGGTCAATCCCTTGAAAACCGGGCTGATATGAACGCCTAGAAATTGCATAAAAATAATGCAAGCATAAAAGTGGAGCAAGGGTAGTATGCATGTCAAACTTTAAAAAACTTGAAAGATGGAAGATCCATTCATAAGGTCTTAAATCAAACAGAGGAGATAAACTTTTTCACTCAATACTGTCTAAGGCCACAAGTGCTTAGGTTTTTATCACTTGTATTCATAATGTTATAGGTCGACTTGGATAGCCGCAGATCTTCTTCTGTACAGTAGTTTCAATCCCGATATGCAACGCCATGGCCATAGATAAACCTCGCGCTATCCTCGGTGTACACATGAGTTTCATCCTTTAGACTGCACCAATAACAATGAAATTCTTAGCCAAACTTGATGTGAGACATAGGGTCAAAAAATGGAGAATGGAAAGGGAGACGAGAGGTAAAATTATATAGTTTACGTTGTGAAAACAGTCTTGTTCAAGATGGTGGATGCAACAAATGAGGCTCCATTCAAGTACATCAATTCGCCGTCAATCCTCTCTGCAATCTTCTTGTCCATATTTCCAGCTTCGATGCTGAGTGGTTGATCAGAGGCCTAGAACAACCAGTAACATGTTAGTTCAACTGAATACGAAAAATGAAAACATCAGTGACTAATATTCGACTTACAATGACCCAACCCCAAGTGTCAGCAAACGACGGCACATGAGCAGTGTAAGCACGGACATCTGCATAACCGCATAATGTAAAACAGACATCAGGTAATTTAGTTCCAAAATAATACAATCTTTAAGATATGCTCAGCGTAACAGGTGGCTTACACTTGAAGACCTGTTTTATGGTGTTGTAGATTGATGAAAAGACCTCCTTATGAGTAAACACTCCTGCAGGTCCAGCCTATTCATATCACAATATACGATGTCTTAGAATCAATCGAATTTTTATACCATATGTCATCTCTGGAGTACTGTAAACTAGCATCTTATATACTAAAAAGTTGCTGGATCACGCAAGAATGTTCTGTCAGGGTGAATTCCAGGACAAACCTGGGTGACAAATATGCCGTTTTCATTCAGCTTGGGCTTCAAGATAGTCTCGTAGAATGTCTTTGTGTAAAGCTGGTAGCAAGGTCCTCCTTCAACAGGATCAGCCAAGTCTCCAACAATGATATCAAACTTTTCTTGCCTGTTCTCCAGCTCAGCTCTGACAACAATCAATTGCGAATGAAAAGTTCAGCAAACTTCTAGTATTTCTAAACAAAGAAATGAAACTTAATTTTTTTGTCTTGGGCCTCAAAACATTCAAAATCTAGAGTGTCAAAAGGAAGCAGAACAGGGAAACTAATTCTCACTTGGCATCGTTGATGACTAGATCAAGCTTCCCGTTTCGGAAAGCTTCATGATTTGCTACCAGATGCTTTCTGCAGAAATCCACAACCTCCTGCAAGTCGCACTTACAATATTTCAGCATTGATCAAATACTTCTTTCATTTACAGCTTATCCCAAGTCCATATTGTTTTAATAACTTTAAGAAAGTCTACTTTTAAACTAAAAAATTATTCATCCATATTTAAGTTCGCCTCTAATATAGACAGCTTCTCTGGAAAAAGTTCATTTCTGTCCCTTGATGATAGCTTATCACGAGGATTAAGGTTGTCACAAAAC
Source organism: Plantago elongata (assembly GCA_036897095.1). Lineage (NCBI taxonomy): Eukaryota > Viridiplantae > Streptophyta > Magnoliopsida > Lamiales > Plantaginaceae > Plantago > Plantago elongata. The sequence goes on from JAYMSP010000053.1 coordinate 80,220, forward strand.
ACTGGAAGACGATTTACTATGATAGGCGTGTTGAAATATCCCACACGATTCAAACAAGCATGAATTATAATGTTCATACCTGATCAATGTCACACATGACAACCTTCTCAATTGACTTGTGGCGAAGTGCTTCCCTTGCCGCGGACCCTTCTCCGCCTCCCATGATAAACACACTTTTTGGGCTGCCATGATTAAATGGTCACATTAGTATTAGCTCTACTTGAATTTTAAACTGCTCAAATTGTACAAGTCAGTGAGTCACAGTGAGTGACTTGTTTATCAGTTGATATGTCAATATGTTTAGGTCACGTAAAACGTTGAAATGTTCGTAGGCGTGCTTAACAAACGTCAGTAGCTTACTTGGGATGAGACAAGAGGGGTGGGTGGATCAAGCATTCATGATAAATAAACTCATCAACTTCTGCACTCTGCATCTTGCCATCAATTATCAACACCTGGAAAGAAAAAAATCATTGTAGATTTATCATTTAAACTCTCTACTATTATTAACGAGCGCAAATTACGTAACAAGTAACAACCCTCTTCCTTACCTTGCCAAAATGTTTGGTATCCAAAAGAGCAATATCCTGGTACTCACTGCTTCCTCTGAACAGCACCCTAAAGAGAAAGGAACGACGTGTTCATAAAGTAGCAATAAAATTCAAATCATGCATTTCTTTTCGTCGTAAAATTTATCACCATGTGGTTAAATTATGACATTTAGAGTAAATGAAGTTATGTAAAGGTACCTATTCAAGGCAAAAGACCACTTCAGATCAACATCAATCTCTTCTTCAAACCAAGAAGCCTCTTTGACAATATCCTTCTCCTCAAGACCATTTTGCTCCATTGCTATGTGTTTGGTTTCATAGTGAACCTTTGGGAAGCTAGTGTAAGGATAGAACTCAACTGTTTCAGCCATTTATTGATCACTTAACAAACAAAAGGAAGATTTTTAGAATGAGAATGAATGTAGAGCAATTACAAGACAAGAGGATAAACAAGTTTCTGCTTCTGTCGGAGTGATGAGTTTGTGCCAAATGACACCCTCCTTATATAGGCGTCAACGCCAACCCACCCCATGCTATATCATAATAATACTACCTTTATTCTCATCTTTAAAGGCTATAGTTTTTTAAATGGATAAGAATGAAGATATTTTTGTAGAAATTTTAACTTCTTTGGTAATTTTGTTCAATGCTAGGGACTTTGGTATTGTGGATCGTACCTTTCTTTTTTCTTTGTAAATATTTCGTGTTTCATGTGTATAGGTAATCTTGACAAATAAAATGAAAAACGGAGTAAAGGAAAATGAAAATTTATTTCCCAAATGTCAATATTTAAATAACGAGTATGATCTAAAGTAAAATGAGCATGCGATATATTTTAAAATTACGTCTAAAATAATTGCTCAACATAAAGTATTTTAGTTACCAAGTTATATGTAATATATGAAGGAAAACAAAAGCACAAGAACAAAATAAAAGTTCCCTCGAGTATTTTAACATATATGCAATTTTGAAATAGTCCTATTTCTTTTTTCTTGGTGTTTTAAACTTATTTATCATTATTTATGAATGGGGAAAATTACATCAGCTCTTCCCAATAAACCACTAATTATATATCGATTCATATGCTTTTAACAATAACATATTAGTTCTTTTTTCCCAAAATTTTTTTCCTAAACATAGCCTTATTTTTAACTAGTTTCCTTCTCTTTCCTTTCACATTTTCAAAATCTATTCAATGTTAAAACTAAATTAAATTTTATAAAAGACTACTTTTTAGCTACTTTTAAAAATATAAATTATTTACAAAAATGAAATAAAATGATATTTCAAATATAATCTTCCAAAAAATAATAAAATATTAGAATATACATACTATATAGTGGTAACCTTGTTTTGTGGGGAATGTAGGCTTTGTTTAGCAAAACTAGCTGAAAATGTAGTTGGTAGATGTAAAGGTAGCTGGTAGATGAATAATTAGCCGGTAGCTGGTTAGAGATTTTTTTTTCAACTAGCATGTTTAAAAATCTATGCGTTTACGTAACGAGCTTTTTTTAAGAAGCTAAAAAACTATTGGTAAACAGAGCAGTAGTAAAAAAATATCAAAAGCTTATAAAATAAATCTAAGAATTATTAATAAATTAATTTTTAGTATGTGTATTAGTATATGTATATGTTATTTTCATGGAGCACGTAAATATGAATTTATTTCTATCTTTTTCATGTTTTTTGTATTTTTTTTCTTATTTCATAATGAACGTTTATGTTTAAAATATGTATTAATTTTTATAAGAGGGTTATTTGCAATTTTTGTTGATAAAATTGGAAATAGAAATAAATTTTATTCATTAAACACAAATTATTTGAATCAAATCTATAATAATTTAAATATTAATGATAAAAATGTAAATTGTTTATAAGTTTAAATTTAAGGATTTGTTTGGCAACATTTTGACTTCTGAACTTTTTTGTAATTGATTTATGAAATATATCCTAAAATGTTATTGTTAAAAGTAAAAGAACGAAAATATAATAAGAGAATTTATTGGAGGAACTAAGTGTAATTCGTCCCAATGAATATTACACGTCGAATTACATATTATTTAAAACCTAAAACATATCACTATATGAAATTTATTTATTCATACTAATGCATGTCCGACTTAATTATTCTTACCATGCTGTTTTGTTTTTTCCCATATGAGATATGGTTGGTGCATTCATCATTTATTTATTTCTGAAAGTGAGTAGAAAATGATTGGTATTGTAGGAATAAGCATGCGCAATTACATGTTACAGACAGAGATATTATTAGTATTATTATTATTTTATATTATTATTATAGTAAGTGTAGGTGGCATCAGCATATAAATTGTAGCGCGTGATAATGCGGGCCCTAAACTTTTACATGCGGAACCACCACCAAATGCTTAACTTACCACTCTTAAAATAATAGTAATAGCAATAGCCATTATACTAGTAGCGATAACAAATGACATTACAGTAATCGTGTCTTATTTATTATTGTTATTGGATTAAGCGTACCAAAAATTTATAAAAGTTTAAGTTTTCGTAAAAGTCCTATAATATTTAAAGTAGTATAAGAACATAATACATGGCGCGTGTAGCAACTCAAAAATTGAAAATTCGATTGATCAATTTAAAGGGCAAAAACACATCTAAAGAGATTATAGGCCCACTCACAGTAAGATGACGCGTGGTTCTCAACCAACACACTAGATTTGTTGCCTCTTTTCATCTGACCTATTTCATCGTATCTTTCTCATTCCTCTCATCATCTTCTTCTTCAATTCTTCAACGCGTGGAACATCCGTACCGTCGTTCCGGCTATGAAACGTCTGCCATCCAAACCTCAACATCTTCGACTCAGATCATCGATGGATGTTTTGCTGATCTTGATCTAGGAATTATTTCATTTTGGACTTGATCAGTTCATTTCTTTATTTAACAATATGCAGAGCCTTGATTAAGAGGAACTGAGGCGCATGCTTGGGAGTCCCAAAACCGCAATCGACTTTTGAATTCCTAGCTTTGGTGAGGTAGCTTATGTTAGGCACTTCTTTTAGGATTTTAGGCTAGGGAAAGAACCCTTAGAAATCTAATGCTAGGGCTCTCTGAATTGTATTGAGCCTCCTTCTTGTTTGCAATTTGCAGGATTAAGGACTCTGTTCAGAAATGAAGAACAAAGTGCCTGTTTTTACCCCTAGCGATATGTGAACTTTATTTCAGACCCCTTTCGCTGAGGAATTTTAGGCATCTCTTATTTGAGTAAAACCCAACTTTTCAGGAATACAATTTTTAGAAATATTTTCGTGATGTATTATTCCCCTTCCTATCTGGTGGATTGATGGCATACGAATTCAGTATTGTACAAGTGAATCAAGTTTTTTCTTTGACTGTGTTAGTGATTTGGTGCAATTTTTTCCTCCTCTTGACAAGGGAAATAATTAGTTTTAGCCTGAGATGTGATGAAACATTTAGTACGTGTTATCTCCAACTGAAATTTACTGAACTGAATTAAGTTATAATTATAACTCAAGTTGAATGAACTGGACTGAACTGAACTAATTTTCAGTTGAGGAGAACACATCCTTACTCAAAAATAAGCAGGGTTCTTGGGTGTTCTTTGGCCCCAATTTAAGTTTGAGTTCTTTGGTCTCAATTTAAGTTTCAATTGTGTAGCCACTTTGGTCTCAATTTAAGTTTTAATTGTGTAGCCATTGGTACTATTGTAGGAGGCTTATTTCGGGTCAACTATAATCCAAAAGTTTTGAGTGTTAAATAATGTTAGGGATTATGCAAGCCTGGATATTTATAGTACTGTACTGATATATCATATGATCATGATTTTATTCCTTTTAATCGTTAGAAGACTTATTATATTATAAATGAATCTAATAAGAAATATTACAATTATAAATATACTATATTGTTTTCATCTAAACTAAACATTAAGTAGTATAAATTATAATTAAGTAGAACTTAATTGAACTAAATTAATCGAAATTGTACTATTTGCAAACGAAGAGAATAGGACCTAAATAAATGAAATGGAATTCTCTCTTACCGTAGAAGTTCACTTTTTTTAGTCAACCGTCAACAACTTGTACTACAAAATAATTTTAAAATAAATGTAATATTTTCAAATAAATTATACTCCCTCCGCCCCATTAATAATGAAACAATTTGGTTTTTACATACTTTTTAAGAAAAATTATGTATGTGGTTAAGAATGAATTGGAGATAGAAAAATACATGTGTGTCCAATAATGTGTAGTTAAAAATGAGTTGTTTATTTTTATAAATGAAAATTATTTCACTTTGATGGCACGTCGTAAACGGAAAAAATGTTAAACTTTTAGAGGAACAGATGGAGTATAACATAATATTCAAACAAAACCGGGGTGTAGAACTGAGATACACTTCACACGTGTGCAATGCATTTTTTTCTAAACAAAAAAGATAACTCAAACCCCGACCTATAGAGAATCAAAGTACGAAGTAGATGACATTTTATTTAATCATATTCACCACATCTTTTATATTTTCATTGGCATAATTTACTTAATTTAAATTCTATATCTACAAAAAAAACTACGTCAATACATGACGTTGTAACACGTGTTACCCAAATTCTAGTATATAATAATTATGCAGTTTTGTGCAGGGACGGACGTAGGATTTCAACTTCGGAGGAGTGAAACTATATATACGAGGGGTTTTCGAGGGTTGGGGGGTTGGAATTCAAAATTTTCAAAATTATTATCTACGAAAAACGATTTTAAATATTGTATTTTGTATACTAATTATGTGATTGAATCATTTTGTGTAGGATCTTTGATATTTTCTGAACTCTCAAGAGTGTTTCTTAACCGTAAACATGAATGTACACTTTTCCCCAAATCAATTTAGACTACAAGTGTATAATTTTAAATTTGAATTGAATATTCTCCCCTCAGCTTGTATTGAATTTTTAAAATTAGTTCGATCAATTAATAAAAATTGATGTTCATTTCAAACTTATGTAGCATGTGCCAAGATACTGGCCTACATCAACGGGGTGAGAAGCAAACCAGTTGTGTGACGGCCATAACCTTAGCGTATATCCTTCTTCCCCATTAACAAAACATACTGTAAGTCTTTTAATGCGGCAATCTTATAGAAAAGCAGTCCCATCTTGTGTCATTCCCCCAGAAATCCTAATTAATTCCACATGTTACTGTGTGGTTGCCCGCCTGTATCCTGAAATCTACGAGATGGTCCTACTTTGAACATCACAATTTTAGCGGATAATTTCGGTTTGTCATTACATTTTCAGCTAGCTTTTCAGTTAAAAAAGATCATTATGTAAACGTGTAACTTTTCAAACACGCTAGGTGGTTTGACAAGCTAACTACCAACCACCTTTTCAGCTAGTTTTACTAAATATGAATATATAATGGGGATAGAGAACTTGTGGTCCAATCTGTTTGTAGCGCATATTGAATAATTTTCACGTTACGAAAAGGTATTTGCCAGAAAAAATAACTCACTTTTAATTTTTACTACCATTATTTTAATCAACCTCCTTAAAAATTGTTATTAATTAATAAAATGAAAAACTTTTATTGAAATGTGGATAAGAGAATATGTATAATAAATAGTAGAAATTTCCATCAGTATATACAGACGGACTACATACATCCACGAATCATATAAATATCATATCAATTCAATCCGCTAAATGCAAATTAAAAAATACTTATATGTTCCCACACAATAGGAAGGAAATGTCTAATCACATTAGTGTACATTTTGTATGTATGCCAAAAGCTTATAGGTAGGCTGGTTTGGTATGATCTTTCCTCATACTAGTAAAAAAAAGTGGCACGAAATTTTCAAGAAGTTTACAACAATGTATGGCATAATTCGGCTTAAACCGGATTTAAAAAACATACGCTAAAAAAGTGACAAAGGATAAAATCATATCCTATTCTATACCGAAATCAAAAAGATTTCTAAATAGTGTTTAACTGAGTTTGACATCAACATCAACAAACTTAAACCGTAATTTGAATTATGTTATCAATAACTTTTCAACTTTAGAGTTCTTTTTTATAAAGAAAACTCGTTACAACTTCTTAAACAAACTAGCTGAAAAACTAGCTGATTTAAAAAGCTAATTAAGTTAGTTTGTTGAAAAAAAAAATTACCAACTACGTTTTCAGCTACCAACTACAGCTTCACAGTAGATTTGTTAAATATAGCCTTTCGTATGCAAACTCAATTTGTGTTCAAGATCAAGACAATTGAATAGTAGTAGTACTAAGTGGAGTAATTATTTTGTTGGTGTACCATATTGGATTATAATTTGTATAGCCAAACTTTGAAGAATAAAGAAGTCTAGTATCATTTGCTTCAATGGATTGTCATTATTCTACTGAATATATTATGATGAGGCGTGCGCATGCGTTTATAATTTACCAAAGTGTATGTATCTACTCACTCTCTTGGCCTTCTTACCAGAGCATGTTTCAACGAGTAATAATATACCAGTTGACATCTAAATCATCATATGAGATCTCCATCATTTCTTGCAAACTCAAGCTTGCAACTTGCAAGTAGGTAAAAAGCTCTATCATGTTGTCTATCGTATACCAGTATAGGTTCTTACCATCAGAGGAAAATACTCAATACCCCATTTGATTCATGATGACAAAACGCGATAGTGGGTTGTTAAGTATATGCGGAAATAGTCTAAATACGGACAAGGTTATCGCACGTACAAGAGTAGATGCACGTTGGCAGCGGCCAACTCAACTGGTGGTAGTAAGGGGGCTATGTATAATGTATCTCACTCAAGCATGCGGTGACTCCACTCAAAAAATCCACCATGATCTCACTTCCTACTACCTAGCTAGTGCATCATATCTTGTTCATCTACCTATATTATTCTTTACCCTTCTCTTTCGGGCTTGTTTCTTAATCCTTTTTTCGATATAAAAACTATTGCAAGTCTTGACCAAAGTAATATTAGCAAAATCAAGCATGCAGTAGAACTAATAATATACTACTACTTCTTTAGGGTCGTTATCCTTCTGTCATCAATATTGTCCCTAGTTGATTTTCTTTGGGGTCTGTGTGTCTGGTCAACTTTCGAATTGTTTTATGGGGGAGGGCATTCTAGTCAATTGAAGGTAGGCACAAGTGAAAAGTAAGCATTCATTGTGTTGTGAGCTTACCTTGTTCTGAGGAGACAGTGTCCAATGTTGCTAGAGAGTGGATTCTGAGATGATTTCCTGGAGACTTTTGTACTTCCACAAAAGGTTTTTCCCAGTATCTTATTGACATGTCACAATCTGCACCAAGTTAATGGATTTAATAGAATAATCCAGTGTATTTTCATGATGCACGCGAGTGGATAGACGATCGTTTCTGCCTACCTGTTGCATGAAATAAGAAACTATGTTAAAAAGACGACTATGGTAAAGGGACCTGCTCGAATAATCAAGAAGTAACTGGTCAAATAGTACGAATTGAACTTAGAAGTTAATCGCTAACAAAGAGGGAAAATGATGGAGCTTTAATGAGATCTGCCTGAACATGAAAACATAGATAAGCAAATAAAAATGGGTAAATTTACATAATCAATTTGTGTTGTCACGCTGTTTAGTCTTTGTCTCTTTGAATCAGGTATCTGATGTTCACATTTAAAATCTGTCTCAGGAGAAACAAAGCTGTTCCTTTGACATCAGATTAAATGGGATAACTAGATTTAGTCACCCTCAGACACGAGGAGGCACATATCGCCAACTCGCTGTAAAGATGACAGTGATCATTATGCATCATAAAATCTATAAAAGCAGCAAGCAATGTAACAGAACATATCGCCTGCCATTTTTTAGTTTTTCCAAAATCACACATGCAAATTGAACAGCAGAATTCCTAGTCATGGAAATAGATAAGAGAAGAGCTGGTCCACACACCGTGAAGATTGAATTATGTCATGTCAAGCTTTCAGGCATGCATTGCTGATAACATTAAGTGTATCAATTCTGAATCACAACCAGTCATGACTAAAACCAACATGAGATCGAACAAAGGAAACATGAAATTTTATACCTTTCGAGTGCAAAGATCTTCAAGCCTTCTGCATCACAGTATATGCTGAAAAAGACCATATTTGAACCCTCCCTGGCTTCTGCACTCTACTATTAAAATCTGAGGCGCTTCTAGCCAGTCAGTCTCACCTAATTATTATATCCTCTCCAGAGGGAAAAAAATAAAGGTACTCCTATTTCACAACTACCAGAACTTAATATGTAAGACACACAACTCTCCTGTGTCCGTCTAGTTCCTGTTGTAAATTTTGATGATATTAGCTGAACAGTTTTTCACCTTATTCATGACAAACGAGAAAAGGCAGGGAAATACTGATTTACTATATCCAAAACAACTATTGCAGATTGAAGATTAAGCAGAGCTACCCAAAACTTCAAGAACATTTGTAGCATCGGTAAAATTCAACGTGTGAAGTGTGAACTGCATAAAAGCCGCTACCTCATAAAATATGTGCACCACACCTAACTGGTAACTGCCCGAGGAGGGAGAAACGGAGGAAAAAAAAAGACCTATATTTCATTATGAATTTGTAGCTAACCAAAACAACACAGGTTAACATGGTACAAGTTTGCAACAAACATACTACACAAGTACATAACTTCTATATCTAAATCTTAGTTATAAATTGTAAAGACAGGTGATGCTGAAGAACACCTCATACAAAGGATGTTGTATGGGCTTCACATACAAGAACTGATTACGGGATCATTCAATGAACTCTTGATAATAAAATCAGCGAAATTTACTGGGCAACATTATTTCTGCACCTGTCCTGTTTCTTTGTTATTTCCATGAGAGCAACCAATCAGAAATCCGAATGGTACAAACAAACTAAACTCGAATGATTTACAGGAGATCGACACAGAGGACACTCGGGCTTCTCGTTGCACCATTCCATGATGCAGTTCCTGTTAAAAGTGAAATGCATGAGATTAGATGAAACATGTATATCAGAGAAGTGTATACGAATCATGATAAGTCAAATGTATCAGAGCTCATACCAGCAAAATACATGACCACAGGGGGTGGCAGTTGGATTTTGGCGGTTGCTCAGGCAGAGTGTGCATTTACTCACTACATTCACTTGAGACTGTCATATCAACAATATCTACTACTTACTCTCAAAAGGATTAAGAAAACTTAACAACAATGTCTGCAACAACATATAATGTGCTATAGAGAAAATATAGCAGAAAACATTGACCAGTAATCAGATTAAACACTATGTCCACTACTATCAAGGGCTAGGGTGATAAGACATTAACTAAAACAGGAGGCCTGTATAATTTCTTACAACATGGTGAACTGGTAGCAGATGTCCTTCAGAAGTATTTGACTTGTGCATGTAACTTTGCAAGTTCATATTTAGTTTCAGTAGAACAGGCTAATCACTATAGCTTCCTATAACCACATGCAGACACTTAATACAGCCATCGAGACAGAAAAAGGAGGGGCCAGGGTTGTTTTAGATTTTGGATAGATACCTCTGATGCCGACGTCGATTCCATAGACAAACTACTCTTCTCAGGTTCCTCCGTTATCAGATTACCCTCCTCATTTAATATAGGTAATCCTCTTCCTGCAAAAGTGTTTAGACATTTGTAAGAATAGACTCGTTGGTTGGATGATAATAATTTACACCAAGAAAGAAATTGATTTAGAAGTTGGAAATTAATATAAATCCAATAGACCCAATCATGACTTTCTGAGATACACGGATGTTCTACATCAATGTAGATATCCAGATTCTGTGAATCTAGCAAAACACCCTATTACAATTTCCATTTCTAGATTTTACCGGCAAAAGCATCATAAGACCATGTCAGCTTGCAACCTTCTGAAGACAAGTACTAACCTGATGAAGTTTGATAAGTTCCAAGAGATGTTTGTTGGAGTGAAGGTGCAAGCGAAGATAAATTGCTTCTGCGTAACCCTTCAGCAGCAATAATACAAAGCTGAACTAACAGGAACACCCCCAATATTTGATATCTGCAGCAGAATAAATTTCAGGCAAAAAGTTAAACAAGAACTTGAGGGGTGAAATAGGTTTGGCTCCAGATAGTGTAAATCAGCATATAGACCTGGTCTAGCAGGAAAAAGGAATTCTCCTAGAAACTTATTTCCTGATCATTTTGATAATCAAATCATAATAATTATAATATAGGCTGTTACAAGAATAGAAAATGTACTAGATGAATTGAATCAAATTTACCAAAAAAAATCCATATTCTCATACTTGCAAACATTTCAAATTTCAAGCACACTGCATTTTACTTGAAAAAAGGGGCAAAGTGAGGCCTATTCAAATCAATTTAATATAAGGACATGCAACTAGAGTTCAATGATAAAGGACAGATGTACCTTGGGCGCTGATTAGTAGGTTTGCCAATGAAAACATAACGAATCCCAGCAGCCCGTTTCGATAAATGGTAGTACAGCCCTGTGAATAAAAAAAATATAAGAACCACAGACTAATTACCATTCTTTCTAGTAATGCTTGGCTTTCAAGACAGTGATCAACATTCAGTGCTTCACCTTCAAAATAAAAGAACATGAGATTTGCACGAAGAATCAAAATGAAAAACTCGCGAGCTAAAGGAACAACCTGCAAGAACAGTGTGAAAGGAATCACAGTGAGAAAATTATCAACAAACGGACAATAGTACAAACCAAGTCTTCTTATATTAAACAAGGTTTCAATTACAATTGACAATCAAGTATGGGGGAGTGTGTGCGGAAGAGAGCATACTGAGGGACACCTCTGAACTGCAGATGACCAGAGTCGCCTGATTCTGGTCTTCAATCGTGACAATGCTGAACCATGAACTTGTGAATTCAAAGATGATGAGATTCCATCACTACTGATTGGTGGGGTTTGACTATCTGAGATATTTTCAGTACCATTATCATCTTGCAGTAAATCAGCCATGGTGATGCCTCTAGAAGCAATACGTGAGCTGCAAACACAATAAATCATAAAAAAAGTAAACAAAAGGTATATCGACCGTATCCTGGTGAGCAACATGGAGAACTCTGAAGCAATAATAAAACTAAAGCATACTGATACCTGATCCTTTCTGCAATATACGGGAATGCTGCCTGATAAAAGATAAATAGACTACGCCTTGCTGGGTTAGGGGGAAGTCCATGAGATCCTGAAACCTGTGAAAAGCAGCAATTACTGAAACTCATAAAATCAATGTAACTTCTAAGCTCTAATCATATTAAGAATAGTCAAACTACCACATACTGACAGATTTTTAATCATCATTGTTTGCAACTAATGGATACTGCACAGTAATCCACCAATACTGATACCATGTTCTACAACAATACTAAGCAATGGACTTGAGACTGTTGGTCAGCAATATTGATACACTAGTCTACAACAAACAATATTACATTAAACCGTCTTCAAGCAAAACATGTCTTCTTGTTTGAAGAACTTCATCTCTGAACACGAGCACATGATATTGGGCATGTGATCGGCACCAATTTCTATAAAACAAAAATTCTCCAACTTGTAGTGACCAACCTTGTTCAATTAAATATCCCCGAAAGAACAGAAAGCATCGATTCACCATGTAGATTCCACAAACAAATACACACTCTTGCACGAGAGTCAGAGACACACACCTGAGTAATATCACAATACTCCTCTCCTAGAGTCTGCTTTCCAGCACCAGTTGTCAACAAATAATACAACATCTGTCCCAAAAGTTTTGCCTGCCATTCAAAATCAACAAACTCACCAAACAATAACCAAAATCCAATGTCTCAATTCATTGTCAAAAAGGATGAGGTAAACTGCCAATAATATAAGGAAATAGTCTCGCTGCTCTTGTATAAGTTAATTCTCGCTCTACCACAAAAAGTAAAACCACAACTGCTAAGTAATCATTTCACTACCAATACAAAATTAAATGTGAAATCAAACTACTGTCTAAGTGATGATCCCAATTCTAGCAGCTGTTTAGGTTTGACATATCAAATTATCGACAAACCTAAAGCATATCTTAATCCTACACCTTAATCCACATTCCATCACATATCATAATATCATATCAAAGCAAATGCCACAAATATGAGAACCTAGCCACTCTTCTCAAATTTAAACAACATATGTCCAAGTAATCATTTAAACTCCAAAAGATAATTAAGATGCAGCAGCTAATGAGGTTCGACTGACATATCAAATCATCGCCAAAAATATGCTAAATGCTAAATACGATACACCATAGCAGTCCGAAGCAATCATTTCAATACAAAATGCTAATTAGTCATTTCATATGAAACAGTAATTGCAGACCTCATTCTGATACGTAACAGCAACTCTCGTACCTGAAAAATCACACACGAATTTCACATTTAGCTATCTATCCGCACATTAGTTGATCAGGAGAAAAGGAGGAGAGAGGTAGAGTACCGAAGAGGTGACGGAAAGAGTCGCGACAAGCTTCGTAGACGAAGGAAGCGTACTGGTCATCCTTCTCAGCCGCTCGCATTATTTCCGGCTGAGCTGCCAACGGAAACCGCCGTATGCCTGTGGATGAGCTGGCTTCTGCATCGAAGTTGTTGGTTGAAGCATCGTTGTGAACAGCAGTTGGATCTGTCAGCACCATATTGGTCGATTGATGGAATAAAATTACACTCTTCTCTTCTCTTCTCTTCTTCTTCTTCCGCTTCCCAGTTCTGTGCAATTACTGTTGAATATCCCAAAGCATGTCCAGGGATCGAAACGATGCCGTTTGAAATAAACTTAGTGAAAATAGAAAAAAAAACATTATTCGCCGTTGCCGGGGATCGAACCCGGGTCGTCCGCGTGACAGGCGGAAATACTCACCACTATACTACAACGACTTTTTGCTTTGGGCAACCAACTTATATCCATATGACCCATACTTACTCCGTCCGGCTATTCTCACTTACCTTTATTTATGTCGGGGATAGTATTTAATACGATGAGTACATTTTCGGGATGAGCCAGTTATATGAATGATTAGTTTTCTATGTTACATATGGTTGTTTATGACCTTGTTCAGTAAACTTATTAATGTCATCTGTCAAATTTATATTAACACCCACTAAATAACTTTATTATTATTAACAATTACAGAAAATTGACAGATGAAATTAAATGAAGACGTACTAAACCAATTCATATTTTTTGAAAATAAAAACAAAAAGGAACTAGATAGCATATGTTTGGTAGTAAGAGTTTCCAGGCTTATCCATATTTCCGTCTCATAATTATGATTTTCATACATGACACAATCTACAGCAAGAAAAAGTTGTCACCAGGTTTAACATCTCAGCACGCATGGCAGCATCATCTGCTACAGGAGCAGCTACCATTGCTTGCAATATAGCTGCACAAAACCGAGTGACATCGAAAACTTACCTCGTAAAGAACACTCCATGTTTCAACACTTCAGCAACTCGGTGCAGGAAACAGCTAGTTTTGAGAAGTTCTACGGATGAAAGTGCCACTGTGGCGACTGAAGACGCATTGAAGACTTCTGTGGAGGTTCCAAAGGGTCCTCCATCTCTCATTTCGGCTCTTAATGTTGAGAAAGCTTTACGTGGCATTGGTAAGTACTCCTGTCAAACTGAACTTGAAACCATGCTATTTAATTGTGACAGTTTTTAGTCAAGTTGTTGATTATAAAAGTTTTAGAGAATTTGCAGCAATTACAGATGAAGATCACTATGGTAGGCTTGGACTTCAAAGCAAGTGTTCATATGATCAGGTTCGCACCAAAACCTCTGGTATCTAGTATCTACAAGGGCGGACCTAGAATTTTTAATTAGAGGAGACGTATGGATTGAGCACCCCCACTAGAAACATTTTCTCAAGTTTACAGTAATTTTTCAAGGTCCCGAAGGGTGATCGTCCCTATCCAACACCTCCAAATAAGCTTCTAGATTGACTGTATACCAAAAACATTCCACTCTTATCGTCTATAAGAGCAATCGTACTTACCTGGCACCTCTGAGTCCGCCATGATCTCAAAGCTTGATTTTGCCCTTCCAGGTTACTAGCGCGTACAAAATCAAGGTAGCGGAGACAATGAACCAAGGGCTAGCCGAAGATGAGCTTAGCAATCAACTTGAGCTTTTGAAGGTGAAGCCATTTAACAGCACGAATCATTCCCTGGTGTTGCTATGATGCACTTATAAATCATGTTATAGTAATTCAACTAGTGATGGAGTGGTGTGTATCTGATTTAATTTTTACAGGAATCGCACACCATATTATCGACTGAGGCAGAAAGGAGACTGTACGATTGGAGCTTGGCAAGAAAGGAGAAACCAGATAGATATATGTGGCCTCATGAGGTAGACATTACTCAAGTGCAGTTCCCAGGAAAAGCCACTGGTCAGGTACACTATTCGAATTTTGAAAAACACCATCAAGTTCAATGGATTGGATGTAAGACACTATAGTTATGAAAATCTCACTTTTTCATTGATATAGTAATAGTTACAAAAGTTCCACCATATATCTATTAATGGTCTAATTGATACTGGGTGGTTGGATTGTTACTAATCTGTTGCAGGAACCAGAGGATGTTGGACCAACAAGATTGGTAGGATACTTTGTGTTGAGCTGGCTGGCATTGTCAGTTGTTCTCTCAATTGCTCTAAACAGATAGACTACGTTCCATGGCTTATAAAATTATCTCCATCTGTTGGAGTACATGTGATATGATCATGATTAGGCATCAAGTTTTAACAAGTTGATGAATAAAATTCACTGTATATTTTTTATGCCAAATCAAATCCACTAGTTACTACTCGGACCTCGGTTAATGTACTTAAATACATCTAATTAAGAATATACCGTATTAATTTTACCAGAATCGTGAGCAACTATGCCAAATTGCCATTGCAATATCACCTTCTTGTAGTTAAAAAAGTTCAAGATCGCTTCTTTTGCTCGGAAGTTCTAAACTTCAATATTTTCCTTCTAATTGTTCTGAAAATCCATTGAGTTTCCTGAAAACCCTAACGTCATCTAATTAATTTGCAATCTTAGTTATTCAAATTAAGAATCACGTTCAAAATTCATAATTATTTTTAACGTGATTCTATAGATATATTGTCATATTTATCTTCTATGCTGAATAGTGTTGAATCGAAATCAATTATTATTTTATATGAGAAGACCTCCTAACACAATTAATGGTATCTCCATAATCTTATTAGTCATGTTTTATAATCGATCCATCACTTGGTAAAAAAATCCAACAGCCGTTTTGAATACCATTTTGCATTGCCAAATTTGTCCTCATATTGCTCAAGCAGATACATCTCCTTCAACACCATATCGTCCACATGTTAGGGTTTAGTTAAGGTAGTCCTTCTATGCTTCTATAATATCCATTACCTACTACCGAGATCAGGCTGGCAACTCTTTCATCCCAAGTAGATTCCATTCCAACAGTCCTCAGTCAAAATTACATGTAAGAAACAACAATATCTCCTCAAAGCTTTCCGCAGAAACCAGCCATTGACCGATGGGCTATTCGTCATGGAAGATTTCACCCACATCACCCAATTCATTGGTGTCAACCCGAGTATTCGTCTATATTATTAATCACATATTTGTGTTAACCGGCCCATGATTTTATTGTATTCCAACCAGTTATCACAATTATCGTCCTCATCATCCATGCAGCAGAATTTTTTAATGCAGGTTTGCAACCAATGATGGTTGGATCCAGATATTATGTGGGAGGTTGTACTACACATTCAATGAACCGAGGGGCAAATCAGAAAAAGCATATTCAGGGAATCTTCCACAAACATCTTTGCCATAACTACACAACCAATTGTGCCGATCGCCAATCAAGTTCACCTCAGTTACACAACCACCTTAACTATCTCAATGGAAACCTTGGTTTAAACATAATACTGTTGTAATTGTCCTCCCCAATTATACATATTCACCTTCAACAACTTAGCCTCTCAACTAAACAGCCACAGCAAGAACCACCTCCCCTCAAATTACAATGAACAACACCACCATATAAGGTAGAGAACCATTTTTAAATGCTTAATTCAACCAATCGTTTATCAACCCCAGATCCTCGACTTCATTCCAAATGTCCGCCAGAAGGGGATATACCTTCATAACCCCCTTATATCAACAAATTACGCCTTTCTTGCATTATCAATTGTTTAAACCGACCACCCTTTTACCATCGTATTTATAAACGGATACATCCTCCTTTCTAAAAGTTCCAATCATTTTACAGCACAAACACTTTTCCATTTCCAGATGAAAACCTATAGACACGTGCTGCCCTTTTATAGATTTTCGGTTACAAAAACACATTACAAAGAAAACCCAATATTCCATTTTTAGCAACCCCAAAACATACCAAACAAATTGTTTTGTAGAAGGGTGTTAGCGAGTGTAAAATGCCATTTGCGCAACTAGTGCCTATTTTTTCATTGAAAGTTTGAAAACAGATTTACCAGATGGAATTGGAAATACACGAAACAAACAAGATATTCAAACACATCAACCTAGGGGTGTACATTTTAGTAACGATATACCGAACCGTACTAAAAACCGAAAATTGAAAACAAAATTGTATAAATTATAAGAACCGAAAACCAAACCAAAATATAATTTCGATTTGGTTTTCAAACCGAAATTTTCAATAACCGTTCGATAAAAACCGAAAATACCGAAAAATAATGTGAAAATTCAAATAAATAAGAAAAGGACTAATCATAATTTTATGACAGGCACATGCTATACTTTTCTAGTATCAGAAAGATAATAAAACCTTCAATGCGTGACATCATATTAAATTTTCATTCAAACTCTTTAAATATTCAAAACTTAATGCTACAATATTAGGTGAATTGTTAATTCATGCCATACTAATAAAACAGCAATATTTAAAGTGGAACATCTCAAACTAAGTCTAATCAAGGTTTCGTGTATTCAGTTGGGAGCTCTAACCAAATTTACTTAGTAGAGCAGTGTGTCACTCTAAAACTGAAAGATTAGATACCCGCCAGATTTGAACCTTGCAGCATCTTTCAAGATATATTACAGCTATATTTTTCAGACAATAATCCCCGATATATATGTATTAGTATTATCACCAATTTTTGCAAGTGATCTGCACGTTAATAATATGTACAGACCAACTTGCACGTGACATAAACTACTATGGTGAAACTGCCTATCACCAATCTTTGCCAAGTGGTTTGAAGTTAAGAACATGTATAAACCCACCTTGCACATGATATAGATCTACATGTGGAGAAACTGTGTCAAGCATAATTCGGCTCATTGCCACACCTAATTTGAACACGGAACCAAAGAATAACAATATCAACAACTCCAAAACTTAATATGACATAGTGGGCATATGCCTGTGCATGTCTCTCTCCCAGAACAATGTAATGTTCTGATACTTGATATGATCCAACAACAAATTGAAATACAGGAATTAATAGGCAAGCTAACGAAAACAAAACTCACTCCAAACCTAACCGTGACATCACAGGCATGTGCACGTGTCTCTTTCCCGGAACAATGTGACACTTAATATGGGATCAAATAAACATAATGTGATGACCACAGTCCACACACAAGCGTAGAACAAACCACAATTTAACATTTCAATACTAAACATGAGACCACAACATTGCATGATGACCACAGGTAAACACAACAACCAAGCAACTGGCTGCACTATTACTAAACACAGAATTTAAACAATACTCCCTCCGTCCCGGACTCAACTTATAGTTGGTCGGGGCACAAGTTTTAAGATAAAGTACGAGATAAAGTAGATAAAGTAGATAAAGTATGAAAGAATGAATAATGTAGCAGCGAGATTTTCCATTTAATGAAATCAAGCACAAGGTTAACATGATTGGACCAGATTTCCGGAGTGTTTTGTAATGCTTACATGGATGTTTTCAAGATAAATGAAAGTAAGAAATTAATCATTTAAGAACTTCTCGTGGCAAATATGTAGCTAATAGTGAACACTTCCGTTTATCCATATTTTGAGTTATTCCACCAGTACCAATTCTACTTTTCCTGTTTAGTCCTAAATCCTAATAATATTGTTATTCAAGTTTGAAGGATAATTTGTAAATCTCAAACATATTACAGTACTTTTGTAACTTTTAACATCTCCGCAAGCATTACAAAGCACAACCTTCGTCTAGATTAATATTCATGTTCACTTTAGCTCGAAAATTATAGTAAAAAAAAAAATCTTAAATAACCTAAAAAGTATTTGGTATTTCGGAAAGATCATTATGAGGGGGAAACTCCCCAACTTACCAGTGAAACCTGACACAATTACGGACACCTGGATTGGTGAACATACCTTGATCAGCATCGGCATCTCATCTCTATGACAAAGTCATACGTGGGATATAAAAAGTTCCAAATCAGTTATTTCAACAGCCAGAGCTCTGGCAAAAACTTTTTGATGGCATCCAAACCTCACACTGAAGAACGGCAAAACGTTAGTTACATATCAAACAAGGATTACAAATGACCACAGTGCCAAAGAGCAAATACTTAAAGATCTTTTCCGTAACTGTAGTTTAAAACTTACGACCTAAATTTATAGATTAAGTCCTATCAACCTCACACTGAACAGAGACACTAGATTAAAAATAAACAAGGATTACCAAATGATGGTAGTGCCAAAAGGCAGACATTAACTATCTTTGTCATAACTGTAGTTTAAAACCTATAACCTAGATTGCATAAAGAAAGTCATACCAACCTGTAGTTTGAGAAGATAGTTATAATGGCCGATACAGCTATATCTACAAACCGATACAGAAATCCTAGGAAAGGATAACAGATGGACGCCAAGGTCTACGCTCCCAACTTTGTACAAGTTTACCTTAGAATTCATGCACAGAAAATTGTTTTAGTATATTTTTTTCGCTTGTGGTGGTTAGTATATTCTTTTTCGCTTGTGGTGGTGATCATGCTTGTGACGATCACGTTCATCTCTCATGTCTTCATTAGAACCACGGGCCACATGCCGTCTATCATCATGCCACAGATCTCTTGAGTGCTTCCCACTCTGCCTGGGATGTCTAGACTCATAATCAGAATGGCCATGGTGCTTATACCTGCCTTCAGTATGACGGCCAGAGCTTTTGGAGATTTCTTCCTTTCCTGAATTAGACCTCTCTGCATGAGGCTTCTTGTCTCTTCTCGCAGAAGAGTGGGAGCCTTTCTCACGTCTTTCATCAACATAGTGCCGGTCAGAGTCCATATGTTTGTCATGCTGACTACGTCTACCCGATCGTCGACTGCTGCTCCCAGAGTGGCTCAAACTTGGTTCTTTGCGCTTCTGTGGTTTATAATCATGAGACTTTTCTGGGTAACTATGATGATAGGTCTCAGGAGAACCATCCCCGTTGTCAGAATATTGCTCCCTGATGCAGAGCCTCTATTAGGTTCTTATTTTAAACCCAACAAATTACATGATATTCAAAGGTAAATTTCTTTAAAAGACAAAGATCAGTGAAAAAAATAACAAAGAAAAACCAAATCAATAGGACGGCGTCATTCAGTTAAAATATTTATAATGTAAATTTGTCCAAGATGTATAAAACTTGCCTGCCAGTCTAATATTGAGAGTTTTAGAGTTAATAAATACTCGGGAAAGAATTGTCAAACAAGTTAAAAAAACATTAAGTAGAACAAAAGAAATCAGCCACGGAAAAAGGAGATGCAAAAGGGGACAAACATCATAAAAGGGTAGCTGAATTGTAATTTGTATAAGCTTAAAAAAAAATTCTAGAATAGACTTGCCTAGCAATTGTAAAGGATCCTTAGTTGGAATGACAGACCCAGTTCAGGTAATACAAGTATCACATGCACTTTGTGTGTGTGTGTGTGTGTGTGTGTGTGT